>VXBJ01003730.1:115474-155372 GCA_013400055.1 Nycticryphes semicollaris | reverse complement strand
TTTTTTTTCTTGGCTATTTTCCCCACTACCTTTGTGCATGTGTTTGTCCTGTTTTATTTTCGAGGGAGCAGGTCCAGATTCCAATAAAAGAGACAACAAATACAGCTCCAGCCATCTCAGCTACTTTTTATTTTCCTTTACTCTCCCAAAGGGGGAGTTAATATCATCTTAATACTGTATAAAAAGACACTATCAACCAGGGAATTTTCCTCATAAAAGTGCTCTGCATCTAAAAGAAAGGGGAATAATGGATGCTGTTGGAAATGAAAGTCTCCTTGAATACTTCACATAACAAATACTTTGCCTGCTTGTCTTCTGAATCTTTCATAAAAGATTTTAATAGTGATCGGTTGCTGTAAGACTTAGTTGGCCACGTATCCATTCATGCATTCTCACAGAGCGTACATCCATTCTGAGCACTGCAACGAGAAAGTCATGACAGCACCTTTGCCCCCAAGATCCTGCACTCCAAAATGCGAGCAATTAATAGAACACATGTAATCCCACCCCACACCCCCCAAGCAAGGTGTTTTGGGGATTGCGTTGCAGCAGGAACTGTTCCAAAGGGTGTTTAGTGCATATACATAATTTCTGCAATCTTGACACGTACATTTCTGCCTTCTCAGAGGAGAAACATGCAACTCCTTCAGCTCCTTAGCTGGGGTAGGTGATACAGCCTGACACTGTTCTCTACAGAAATTATTATCTCCTCTCAACAAGGGCTGGTGTGACTGAGAAGGTCCCATAGTACGGTGGCAGTTCATTGGCTAGAAAGGTTGTCACACATCACTGCTGTCTTTGGTGTTTCAATTCAAAGCTTTGCATTATCTCTAATGGCATAATAGCAAAGGGCTCCTTGGGATGAAGGGAAGTGAAATGTGAGGCTGTATCACCGCCGCTTGTGACAGCATGAGGTTTGCCTACTGTGCAAAAACACAGGTTATCAACTCAAACCTGAAATAGAAAATGCAGATATTTAAGAAAATGTATAATTTATACACAAAAGATGTTGGAGAAACAAGGGAAAAAAACAGTTCTGCTTTTCTTTTGTCTAAGAGATGTAGAGTGTGATGACATTTCTTTTCTTCATCTTCCACTTTTATAGAAGGGCAATAGACACCTACACAACTGTGGCTCATCATTGAAAAAGTTTTCAGTGCTGAAGCCCTTTCTTCCAGGGATTCTCATATAAGACACTACTTTGTCCTTTTCACAAGGGCCAGCAGCACAAATCAGCAGTACATAAGTGAAAAATAAGGGTTCAAAAGCAATAATTTGATATCTTGACATTTTTTCTGCCTACAAATGCATAAAACCTGCTTTACTCAGACAAACTAGTCCAGTATAGGCTTTTATAGTCCAGGGTTCTGTCTCCAGCGACAGCCAAAACTGAATAATGAAAACAATCTTAAGATATGATTTGCACACACGGACACACACAGACGTATGTATGCAACATCTATGTAATTTCTTGCATCTGGCATCCCGCATGGGGGGGTGTTCCTCACCTGAAGGTCTTCCACAGGCAGAGCGGTATTTTTCACCACAGTATTCAACTATGAAAATTACTTGGTAGAAACCAAGACGCAGTGCTGGTGTTTCATACATGAAAATCAGAAAGAGAACGAAGATTAACTATAATAAAATCATAATACAGTTAGAGAACTGAGTGTATTTCTAGGGCACTTTCTCATGAAGCTGCTGGGCAGGCAAAAACCTCCATCACTGCAGGAAACAGGAAAATTCCAGCTGATTACAGAGATGTTCACAGACACTATTGAGCTGTATATTTCTTTTACTCTGCATTGGAGAAAAAGATGGAGGAACATGTGACTAGGCATGTCTAGAATCAGATGCCAGGAAGAGTTCATTTTTTATATGATGCTCCCTTGGCCTTTTTAAATTGGGAAGGGATCCCAGAGGTACCCAGCCATGTAATCTGCAGTAGAGAAATTGCTATGAGCCCCAAGACAAAGCTTAAAGCAGAAGATGTGAAGATGAACTTATTTCTTTCCATACTCACAGGGCTATTTCTGAGTCAAGCTATACTTCCTCAGGCAGGAAGCATAAAGGATTCAAGGCACGTGAGCTGCCATGTTAACTGCTTATAGCAACACCCAGGAGTTTGGAAACAGGTACCTGTGTCCAAGGATGCTACTCTTCCCAGGATTGCTGCCTTTGTCATCCTCTTAGTTCCTGAGAGGGCAAATTAGCTTAGCAAGAGGAGTACATGTGTTTACTCTAAGAAATTTGACTGATTTTAAAAGATGTGAAGATGTAGTCCTTAGGGACATGGTTTAGTGATGGTTTTTGTCAGCGTTAACTTGATGGCTAGACTAGATGATCTGAAAGGTACCATACAACCCAGGCAATTCTCTGACTGTATACCTAAAATAAACAAAGTTGCAGGTAGCCAGCATGTGACTGCTCCATTTGAATTGAAAAAGTTACTTCCCAGAAAGTCAGAGCATCGAAAATGTGCTTTAAATGGGGTCTTAACATTTGCTTTTAAGATGGAAGTGCCCTGTTACTTGTTTTGCATAGGATTTTTTTCTTTTTTCTTCTCCCCACCACTCCCCAACTCCTGGCATATGTGAGGACTATAAGACCTCAGTGTCCACGGTGAGTAGTCTTCATCAGCTTCTTAGAGGGAGTTATGGACCATTTGCAGTGGTCTCTTCACCTCTGCCAGTCCAGGATCATTCTTGATGGCAGCATGCACTGCACATTGCTAAGTGTGAGCTCTGCACCCGCATGGGAGGATGCTGGAAGTGGGCTGTCTGAGCTGTCACAGGAGCAGCAGCTTGCTCAGACTCCTTATAGTGGACGATCAAGGATTTAGCACAGCAAGCCTAAAATCATGGAAAAAAGGCTGTGCGTGTTTATGGAAGATAAATATGGGCAGACAAAATCCTTCATTTCCCTCTTTAGAGAGCTACATGACTGGCCCTTGCAAGTTTCCCCAAGCTAAAATATACCTCCTTTTCATGGACAGTTGCTTATTTTCCTCTACTACGTACTAAAAAGGGAATCAACCAATATATGACAATTCTGGGGACTTGGGGGTCCCTCTATCACTTAGCAGGAATCTCCTTTCTGGGATCTTCAGTAAATGGCAGTTCCACATGAAGACCTCCTTTCATGGACTCAAAACTCAGGGGAACTCAGGGACCACTCAGAAAGTTCACTGAGCTGATTTAACAGTCACTTTGAAAAAAAAAAAAAAAAAGAAACCATTTCAGATATTACAAAAGGAGAAATCTTACATCACTGGGCTGTGATGTACTGGCCTTTTCAGAAATACTAGTGCTCCTTGGGACCTTATCGTGAAGGCTTCTTCCTCAACAAGAAGAATGTGAACTAAGCATTTTTTGGCTCTTGACAGCACAAGGTCTGCCTACTGTGCTAAACACAGGTTATTAATCCAAATTCAAAATAGAAAATGTTGATATTTTGGAAAATATATAATTTATACACAAAAGCTGCATTTAAAAATTGTGATTTTTCCAGTATCTACCCAGAATCTAATTATCCTAAAAAAATTTGGCAGCATCGAGCTACCCAGCTGTGAGTAGCCTGTGACTCATTTTTGTAACACAGAGGATGCTTGTCTGGTGTGTTTTCCATTCAGAAGGAATCACACTTTGTGATTGTCCAGGATTATTGCAGATCAAAGTGTATGGTAGAACATATGAAATTGATTTTTTTTAAAATACTTTCTCTTTTTTGCTTTTTTTTTCAGAAGCCACATATAAAATAATTTTTAAAAATGCAGAATAATTTAAATGCAGAATGACAGTCACTCTATTTGTTAGAAAATGTGAATTCTTTGTGCTGTGGTTTAATTTCTCAAGAAATGTACTTTGAATGATAGGTTCCACGTGATGACTTTAGCACTGAAGTTTTGTTTTGTTGTGGTCAGCTCTTTTGTCCAACTTGTGTTTAAAACAGTAAGAAACCAGACTGTTCATGTTTTGGCAAAAGACTGCAGTCTGTATTTTTATACATACACACAGAAATCTTCATCTGTGCAGACTCCTGTTTTGAAGTCTATCAAACGTGTCAGTGTTGTCTGATTCCACGGCTCTGATCTTTTCTCTTGAAACAAGCCAATGAAAGAACACAGAGATGATAATCTTCCCTTCATTAATAATTTAATTGTAAATTTAGTGCTGCCAATAGGCAAGATACAGGTATAATAGTAGAATTAGGTTTATTGTTTTGTGACATATGGTATGTGAGTATTGATAATTCAAATCTGCAAAGGTATAAATGCTTATAAACCTGACCACCAAGAGCCCTCTCTGCAGATGGGCCCCTCTGGCACTTTGGCAGTGTTCTTGCAGAAGTTGACTACTATTTATTAAGGTGGTTGATGTGATACATGCCTTATAGGCTACCAAGTAGGGAAATATAAATGATTTATTTAATTTACTATGCAACCATAGCATTACAAAAACTTTCAGTCAGTGATTAAGAATTCGGGACATTGAATGAAAATTAAAAAAAAATACTGTATTATTAGTGATACTTTGAGCCAGTTTCTTCCTTCTTTTTTTAAACTTATAGATAAGTAGACTATTTGAACCATGTGCTTTCTAAAAGCATCTAGCACAGAAATGGGAATGGAAATGATGTAAAATATTATATATATTTAAATATACAAAGTAAGCCCATTTTATTTTTAATAATTGCTATCCATTTTTTTTTCTTACTTCCATTTTTGCCCTTTTCCTTTTTTGTCCCCATTTACAAGTGTAAAAAGTGGAATGAAAAAGAGAAGAAAAGCAGTGTAGCTGAGGAAAAACAATGAACTGGAAAATCACTACTTTTGTTTACTACTTTAATTGAAAAGAAGGAAAATTAAATGGAAAACATTTTCAACCTCAGAATATGGTAATTTTTCAACAAAAACAATGCACCCAACAATGCACTATCTCAAGAAATACCTCTAGCTATGTATCTGTGTTGTTATTGGATTTTATTCAGACGTTGCCATGCTCCACCAACTGGAATTGCTGTTCAGTTCTACAGTTCTAGGAAATCATGGAATGGAAGAGAGAAAGGAGGGCAAAACCCACCACAGAACAGCAGAAGTGTGTCACAACATACACTTATTTTAACAGATCAGTTAAAGAGAAAAATGGAAAAAGTGGAAAAAAATTTGCTCAATCACCTTTTAAAACTTGCAATGTTATCATTTCATCAAATATTGCAAAATAACAAGCTCCTTTATTAGCAGCAGAGATATGTATTCATGCTTGGCTAGATATCTAAACATTCCCCTGGCATTTTATCATTGGCTAAGGACAATGTACTTTAGAAAAATACATCTGCAATAAAAAATTTCTTTGCTTTCTTTCAAAAGCCAAAATGACTAACATACTTTCTTTCTGATTCCATTCCTAGTCTCTACTTTATAGCACTCTTCAGCACAGTTTATGTTCACCTAAAGGAAATAGCTATTAGCTAAAATAAATATTTTAGAATTGCATTATCATAATGCATTATAAAGCTACCAGAGGAATTGAGTTCTAGAGCAACTTCCAAAGTGGGAATAAAAACTCCTTGAAATAACTATTTTTTGGAAGACACTTGATATTTTATTCCTGATTTGTCCTTGAGCATAGCTGCATAACCAGAAAGCAAGTAATACAATGAACTGTAAGGTTTTCTTTAGTTTTCTGTTGCATTCAAATATTTCTGTTTCCTCTAAAGCTTTCTGGCATACAAATCATACTTCAAATATATATTTATTACCTCACAATTTTATACACTACTGTGGTTCTGAAATTCTAAAATACTTAGGCTGATTAAGTAACTGGTGTGCACTGGTAATACATGCTTCCATGTTCATGAAAGTCTCACTGGTCCCATGTGCCTGTGTGCTGAACATCCCAAATCTGGTGGTTTTTTTTTTTTTTTTACTTGAATAAAGATTATAAACGTCTTGGGCATGTGTTTGCTATATATTCATGTAATATCTACAACAATATAGCTTTGATTTTCTACATGTTACTGGGGTGCAAATAAATGATAATACTCCTTATTAGATATATCAGGGTGTTTGGAGGCAGGGTGGGAAGAGAGGAAAAGAAAAGTCATGTTTAAACTGTGATTACAAGCTGCAGATAAAAGGACATAAATAATGCAGGCATGCACTGCCCATTGACTTAGACATTTTTATCAACAGGGTTTTCTGAAAACAAACAAATAAAAAACTAACAAACAACTGGGGGAAACACACTTCTGTAGAGGAAATGTTTCCTTAAAAATTCATTGGTGATGATTTGACCAGGTACAAAACTCATGGGGAATTTTCAGAAAAGATCTTGCTTTGTTCCTGCACAGAGTTTGTTACGTTCAAAATCTCTTGTGTGGGCAAAGAGGAAACACTCTTTATTTATAAAGCCAAGAATTCATTGATTGAATAAAAGAAATATTACTGGCCTCATCCAAGAATTATGTTTAATTCAGATCTAATTATTATATAAAAAGAAAGAAAACTTTTATGGTGAAAAATCTCAACAATAATAATAATAAAGTTAATATCGGTATTCACAGACTTCTCAGTTTCTACCCCTTTTCCTGGAGTTATGCTCACCTTTCCATTCCCCACTGGACCTTTAGATCTGTAACAAGCACCAATTTGGGATTGTTTTAATCCGTTTGATAATACTCATACACTTTGCTTTTTTTTTAAAATTTCTTTGGTCTGCTACTCTATGTTACAATTGAATTTATTAATATGGTGGCTTTTATGTATGTTCAATAATATTATTTCTTTTCTCTTTTTTTTTTCCTTCTAAGACCAATGTGGTCCAGCTTCAAATTTACATTTATTTAACTATCCATTAGTGAGTTGTTTACTGCAGTGGGATTTCTAGTGCCAAACCTGTGCCAAGCCCTGTGCTGTTACTCTCATACACTGTGTCCTATCTCTCCACTCCTCAAAGCCTCTGCTATCATACCAGTTCTGTATTCCTCTATACTACATTGGTAGAGTCAGAAATATGTCATTCTGCACAGTGTAACTACATGGTACTCATATCTGTATGAAAATATGATTGTACTGTACAATAATGAGAAGAAAAAAGCAAAACAAAACAAATTAACCATAGACACTGGGTCAGAAGAGAAAAATGCTGTTACAGTGATAGGTAATACAACTTTATCCTAACAAGTCCTGAGACCTTGCAAATTCAATAGAGAACCTGTGGCTGTGTCTAGCAAAAGCAACACCACTTTTCTGGGCTACAGGTTTGCAGGTCTTTCAGCATTCAGTCTGTGTACCTCACTGCTCTTGGTGTGTTTTGCTTTTATTATACCCCCACTAAAGAGGACTGCATTGTTGTTGTTCCATTATCTCCCCTGCTGAAATGCTTTGTAGGTTACAGTACTCTCTAAAGATTAAATATAAAATTTAGTGAATTAAAATCGGGTGCGATACACTCTAGTCGAGTATCTTCCCAGTTAAAATATATTCTACAGAAAATGAACTGAGAATTTCTCTGCCACCATATATACCAATTCTGAAACTTAACAATTCACTATACATTTTTAAGCTATACTTTTTCCCTTTATTTTAACATTGCCTTAAATTTGACATGAAAGGTTTTAATGAAGGTGTGAAATACTTGGCAGTTAAACCTAGCATATGCTGTAACACCTGTTAATTTCAACTGTTCATTTTAAACTGTTACTTTATTCTTGGCATTTAGTCCAATTCACACTGTGATTCTTAGTTTGAAAGAAAAAAAAAAATCCAGGCTGCTTCTGTATTCCCTTCTACAGCAAGTTTTACTTAATATTTTGTATTTCTGCCATTTTTTTAACATTGTGCATTTGTAAGGAAAGGGTGTTAAAATCAGGTTTGCAACCTTATGCCACAAAAGATTAAACTGCAAGATGAGAAAACATGGAAGTTAATGACTGAGGATTTATTTTGAATTTTCCTAGGAAAGCTTGGATAAGATCAAATCCTTGGAGCCTCCTGGCAGTCTCCATCCATTTAAATTCAATTTAAATATAGGGCTGATTTTAATGTTTAGATATTGCTAACATAGAAATCTGACTTTTTTCATTACAATTATCATTTTAGCAACAGATATGTGATTAAACTAAAGTATATAAAGCTTATCTTTATCTTAAAAGGATGGTGAGCATTGTGCTCATTGCAGCGTTAATCCTAGTGATGGTTAGCAGCAGCAGCTGGATTAGTTGCGTTAAAAATTCCAGGACCATTCCAGCCAAAATCAGTGAACACTTCAAATGAGGTAGTGAACCCATATTCAAAGCTGATCCGTAAGTATGCTTCAACCGCATTTTATAGATTAGCTTAGCTATGTAGCTCTTTTCCATGTATACCAAGTACTTCCATTATTCTGTGAATATAATGCCAAAAGATGTACCGCTGTTAAAATAGGCTTTATAATTAAGTGTGAGTCTGGAGGTAAGTTGACAGTTTATCATATGGGGCTAATAGACCCTAAATACAGAAATAGCATAATAGAATCATAAAGTGCTTAGAGTTGCGAGGGACCTTAAAGATCATCTAGTTTCAACTCTCTGGCCATGAGCAGAGACAAATCCCACCAGACCAGGTTGCTCAAAGCCCCATCCAGCCTGGTCTTAAACATCTCCAGGGACGGGGCATCCACATCTACTCCGGGGAACCTGTTTCAGTGCCTCACCACCAGTAAAGAATTTCTTCATGAAATAATAGACTCCTCCTGAAGGTTACTATCACTTTCCAGATTCCACAGTTGCAACATGTAATGCATTAATGATCTGAAATTCCTGGTGTTTCTTTGCATTTCTCAGACTACAGGTAACAAAAGACAACATTTCCACCGCTCATTTAAAGAAATCAGTACATATTAGCTACTAGAGTCCAGAATGGTAACCCATGTATTAGAGTCTAAGTTAAACAGAGTTGGAGAAGACCTTGTGTCAATCCCCTCACTCTAAGGCAAAAGCAGCAACACCTGTAATTTTAAAATATGTTGAAGATGGGGACACGATATATAGCCAAAGAAAGTAATGCAGCAAATATCTGTGTTTATTGGACAAGAGACTCTGTTTCCTCAGGAAAAAAAGATACATTTCCTTTTCTTCTTCTTCTCAATAAGTGACATATTACAGGTCAGGAACATTTTCTCCTTTTGATGTAGTTGGTTATTTTTTCCTTTGTAGATGATTAATTTATGCAGGAATATGCACATGTGCATGTGTCTTAAATTTTCATATGTAGAAATATTTATTGCACTAGAAGTACTCTAGGCATAACTATCTCTGGCCTAGTATTTTTCAAAGAACTCTGTAGGAAATCAGCAGCTGCAAAAGCTTCAGTCACATTTGGAAACAAAAGAAGTGTTGATCGCTAGCTTTGTTTGAAACTATGGTCCCTTCTGAGAGATGAGCTCTTTGAAAATTGTGACCCTAGATGTTGATTTAACCCAGAAACAAAAGAGACTCTAGCAAGGGAACCCTGCCGTGCAAATTAAATTCCTCAAATGTCCCAAACTGCCATCACAACTCTCCTTTTAAAATAACCACGATTCCAGTCTGATGATAGGTTTCACATATCATAGTTCTCAGATTTTATTACTAATGAAATTTGTCGTCTAGGTTTGGCAGCTGTGATTGCCACGCAAATGTGAGCCACTAATTAGATTGATTGTCTATTTGATGCCTGCTGATTAGCTTATGAAAACCCTCTGTATTTCTGACTTCATGATAAAATGTTCCTGACTTCATGATTGCTGATTGATGCTCAGAAAATCTGATTACTGTCTTGAATAGCCAAGTAATGGCTCTGTCAACTTTCCAAGGGTACAGATATTCACCTGACAATGTCAGTAAGGTAGGATCTTGCATTTAGGGTTGACTATTACATGGTTAAGGTTTTTTAATTAAAATGTTCATGATACTTCTCTGAGCTATGAATGGTAGATGTTTAGATGTTGATCCAAAACCTGCGGGGTAACCATCAGAAGTCAACTTTCTGACCTTGGACCTGGAGCAAATCCAAGAGATTCAGGAACTGCAATTCAGGAAGCAAATTCTCTGATTTGAAATTACAGGGAGAGAGACATCTAGTGACATAGCATTCAGTAATCAGGTAATTTGTGGGAGAGAACAGCACGTTACTTGAGTTTTTTAGAACCATTTTCTGCAGTGAGTTCAAAGGGAGGAAGTAATGTGGTATGAGCTTCAAAAACCTTGAAATTATTGGATCAGGTTCTTACGTGCTCCACAAATTTAATGCTGCATTGTATTTAGAACTTGCACTACCAGTTGAAAGTGAGTACACTACCCTTGGACATACATTTTGTATTTGTGTCTCATGAGTTCATAAGTTAGTTTTACACTGGTTTCTGTAATTGTGGGGGGTTATTTGGTGTTTAAGTTAACAGACGAAGTAGTGATTTGATCCAATGGAGGTATCCTAATAGTCAAGAAAATTGCAAACTGAAATTAGGCAGAAAGAGTTTACCTAGGTGTACTGAAACTGATGTTGTTTCTTTCACTGTGGCTTGAGTACCCATCTGTGTAGAGGTAAAATAGTGTTAGATTGACAGAAGATATGATCTAATAAGGATAATCTGATTGTTTAAAGTGCCTATAGCCTCACTAGTACTCTTCAGAAAGTAAGGGTACTAATGACATTGTGCTTGTTACAAGTCTGATCCTGATACATTTGGCAGAAGTAATCCTATCCACCAAGCAACTCCTGTCCCAGTCAACTTTCGGTCTGTGGATCAGGTATCCTAAAAGTATCACACAAAGAGAGTGGTAAGACTGGAGGGATGAGAATGCAAAGACAAGCAACTGAGTTTCTCCCTCTGGAAATGGCTCAACCATTGATTCACTGTGTAAACCTGGACAAGTTGTTTAACCTTTAGTGTCTTCATTTCCCATGTGTCAAATTGGATATCCTTGGTGAAGCACCACAAATTAAAGTTGCCATGTAATTACTAACCACCTTTACTGCTCTGATGCTTGCCACCAACATAATTTTGGATGGCTTCAGTACATTGTTGAAAACTAGTATCTTGTTAAAAGATATTTTCATGGTGGTTTTATGGCTTATAGTGTCAGCGACTATTAAATTATATTGAAAGGTACACTTGGTTCATATTAGTGGCATTTTATTTGACTTTATTTTAAAAGCCATTAACTTTAAGAAAATTAATAAAGTAGCAAGACAGTATTAAGCCTTACAATAATGTATAAACAATTATATGCAAATTAATTAACATACCAAAGGTCATAGAGTTGAAATGGTACAACCTTTTGAATAAATCCATTGTAATAATCTTGTTAATAGCAAAACATATTTCTGTCCTTATTGGCCTTTTAACACTTTATGGTATATGTGGTAGGACTATTGAATGAAAAAAGATGTTGATATTTAGATTTTATTACAACAGAGAGCCAGTTATGTGTAAAGCCCAAGGTACTTTAAAAAGGCTGATTACATACATTGATTGATGATTGGCTTCAGAATAGTTTTCCTTCCCTAGATGAGAAAAGTGATGGTTTTGACCCTGCTCATTCAATCAAAATGTTAATGCAACAGAAAGCATGGCTGCCTGCAGATTCAACAAGCCAGGAGAGAATCTAAATTATGCACTGCTTGTCTCTAATGTACGTTTATGAATAAAATTGATTGTCATCCACCTCCATCTCCTCCACCAGTGCTGAAACCCAAATATATTTTTGTCATGTTACAGTCAAACAAGAGATTTTGAGGGGAAAAAGGAATTGTTTTTCATATTTAATATTTCACTTGAACTGAAATTATTTCTATCCTTTAATATAATATTTTCTGCAAGAGGTTCAAGTAGAATATATGCATATGATTGGAAGGCCTTCTGCACACCATAAACAAAAAACAAAACCAAAACATTGCCCAAATATACCTCCTGAATATTCCACATAATGCAGAACACTATGTAAGTTACTTCAGAGTTTTCGTCAGGTCCCTTCTTCCATCACATTATCCCCCCCCCTTTTTTTTTTTTTCCTTTTTCACTGCTGCTCCTATTTACAGACACATTAATGTAACTGTAAATCCTGTCCTTCCAGGAACAGAAGTTTTAACTTTCTAACTGAAACATTTGTGAAGATAGAAATAGTCTTTTAATGAAGATAGAGAGCAGAGTGAAGAAGTTAGAAATGAACAGGAGTATAGTAAAACTTATACACTAAATGTTAGCTGGTGACAGATTTGTAGCTTCCTATCAACACTGAAAGATGTATCAGTCATTTCCAATGTTTTTATCTGATATCACTATTTTCTGTACTTGACAATTATTTGCATGCTTTTCCCATTATACAACTTTTTGACTTTTATTTCTGGGCCTCAGAGGACAGCATGAAAACAAGTTAACAGACTGCTATGAAGAAATTCTAATTGCCCAGGCCACAGATTCACTTGGTTCTGGGTGCTTTGACTGTACCTTTTCCATGACTAATAAATATATCTTCTAGGAGTTTATTAAATACCTCTAAATAAACCATTTGATCACCTCTGTTCTCCAGAAAGGTAGAACAGTAAAACAACTTGAAGTACCCCTAGGCCAATAGTAGTCACACCAGGAAATGCACACCAGAGTCTCCATGTGATCAAGAGCCATTACAACCAACAACAATACGAATATTCCCAGAGAGCTCAAGGGAAGGAGAAGGGAAGAGAGATGGTGATGACTATCTAGCCCGTGTCTATCTAGCTGAGCTAGGTAGATAGCTGGCTACAAGCCACAATTCTTATCTGCTTCTTTCCATCCAAAACTAGGGACCCAAAATCACCCAGCATGACTATGTCACATCACCTATCACCTGAAACCACCCCAGCTGGGAGCTACATGGAAACCACAAGCAGCACAAGTCACATTTCAACTCTCCATACTCATGGTTTAGAGAAAGTTATTTCAGTTCAGCTAGTTCAGTGAAGGCAAATCTACCTCACAAAAAGAGCTTGAAACAGAACAAATAGACGCATAAATCTACAGGAGAAAACTGCCCCATTTGACAGTGTCTATTGACAAGAGCAAGTCAAGATGTTTCCAGTGTAACAGGTCACCAGTAGAAAATGCCAATTTAGCAACACCTAAATGTTTTTCAAGAATTCCATTTAAAATCTTGATGGGAAAATTGCCAAAAAGAAACATTTTCATAAGGTCAAAACATTTCAACATTCATTTTATATTAACATTTAATATATAGTAAAAGTAAAAAAGATGAAGCAACTTTTCCAACTTTATCAGAACCAGATTTCTACCTTATCAAAATGTAACGCTTCAGAGCAGTTGAAACAAAGTTTTGGGAACATTGTGCCTTGCAGGAAAACCTTAGATTTTGACTTTTGTTCCCCTTTAGAAATGAAGACACATTTAAAGTCTGAATTTTGTACGCAAAAAAGTTCCATTTGGAAGACAGTTCTAACATAGCGTTCACCTTTTGATCTTGTAATGTATTATTTCTGAATCATATGAACTGTTGAACAGCTCTGACAGCAGATGATGAGGTTGCATTAGACCCAAAAGGTGGAATTTAGTTTTTGATTAAGATACCTAGATGTATGAGTTGTCGTCTCAAACTGAATTCCCCCAGAATGTGTGGAATTAAAATGTAAATATTCATAAATATATAATAAGATTATTAGGTTTCAAGATTCTCAAAAAGATAGAATCCCATATGATTACTGAGGGCAGTGATGAGTAGCTATACGTGCCAAAATCATGATGTGACTTGAAACATAATTAATAACAAGCAGGCACTTAATTTGAAATTGTCAGAAGATTCTAGAGGTAGCAGCTACCTAGGTCAGGTACCTACTTTGAAAATACTATGTAAATTTTAGAATGAACAAGGATTTTAATTCACTTGGTATAGATTTCTGCAACAACACTAAAATTCTGAAATGCAGGCTACTGCTTTCATATAATTGCAATTAATAAACTCTGAAGTTTCAGCATGTTTCCTCTGAAATAATTTTAATATTACATCTAAATTTTCCTTTATTTTTAAACTTATTATTATGTTGCAGTAGAAATTCAGGGTGAAAATCAGAGATCACATTGTGTAGTTCAGTGTAATGTGTGGCAATAATATCATGGTGATGAGCTTAAAATCTTTTGAAATTCTGGTACATTATTTTTTCTTGTTTACATATCTTGAAAACATGGCTCTGCTATATATACTGCATAAACCTACAAACCTGCCCATGTTCCTCAAACTTGCATCAGATACAGCAGCTCTTGTTTCAAAAGCAGACATTTATTGTCTTCCCTGTTGTAAGATACAAGTTTTGAAAGTTGTTATCCTCTGGAGATATGTAAGGAAAGAAAGAGAAAGCAAGAGATATTATTTTAATTTTATTTTTTGTTCCTTTTTTTTTTTTTTCCCCTGAACTGTGAGTTAGAGAAATGCTGCTAGCTATTCTGTACATTCACACCACCAAGGATCAAGTAACTCTTTCGAGGGCTATGGCTACAGCAGATGTAAGGCTCTCTTTCCTCAGAAGTGCAAGTACCCAGTGAAAAATCCCAGTGCCTATTACTGCTCACTGACATTCCCAGGAGACCATGGGAGACTATTTCATGGAAAACAAACCACTGCATATTTATTTCATCGTTTCATTTCAAGTAGAGGAAAAGGTGCATTCTGATTTCTCAGAAAATCATGCCCTTAAATTCAGATAGTGACAAAGTAATAAAACCACTTTGTTTTGCTTCTGTCAAGTTTTGTCTTTGTGGTTTGTTTTTTGCCACCTAAATCTAATGGTTTGTACTTCAGGCAGCAGAACTAGGGTAGTACATTATGTAAAATCATACGGTGTTGCATATGATGTCCAGTCACACCTCACTGGGTACAGCACACTCGCTTAGGAGGTGGAGGTACTGTATGACAAATTATATATCTATATCACTATATATATGCATGAACAGTTAGAATTGTGGTATTCATCTGATGCTTTTTGACAGAGCAGCTGTTAGGGGTGTTTGGAAAAACAATTTTTTCCCTTTTAATGAGAGCAAAATAAATATTGAGAGGAGACAACAAAACTAACAAAATAAGCAGCAATTCATACTATTCTTGAGCTGGAGAGTTAACCAAGAGACAGAAATATGCTACATTTTTCACCTTTGAAGGACCATGTGGAATGGATATAAGATAGACTACAAAAAAAAAAAAAAGAATTATAATCTCTTTTAAGGCAGGGATTCTCCCCATGAATGTTCATCTGTGGAGTGTCATTTTGTGGTGGATTTGTTACAGGAGCATTAGTGAAATGGACCGCCACGTAAACTAAGAGCAACTGTGTGGTGTATCTCAGGCTTTCACACTATTTGTGGTTGGACTTATTTTCTTTTATATTATTTTTCTAATGAGAAGGTTATCTTCCTTGATGAGTTACTTATTAAGAGCCAAGAGCATGCTAAGACAGGATGCAAAACCTCTCAGCCTCTGTTGCATAGTAAATGTCTCACCTAGTGAACTGGGTCTAATACATTTGCAGTTTGGAGTCAGTAGTATGTTACAACTACTTTGCACAAGTACAGATGACTAATGCTCTAGTAAGAGGGGAATCTCAGGACCCTGAAGTCTAGGACATTAACAAAACTTACTGTTATAAGCTTAATAATCATTGGTGGTCTAGGGTTTCAGGTCAAATCACTGTTATCTGTCATTTTCTTACAAAAGGAAAAAAAGACTGTCAGCAAAAGGAATTATTTTTTCCTTATTCTTTGTTTCTAACATTTCCTGTTTCTCTTCTTTTAATCTCAGAGGAGTCACTGCCTGACATTGATGAAGTTTATATTCCCATTATTGGATAACTCTTGTTTCTAATTTCTTCCCATCTACACACAAACCTCTCTCCCATGATCTTCTTGGAATGGAACCATCTGGGTTAAAAGGCTAGGCTGGGTTTTGCTGACAGCCCACCATGAAGACATAGCACAGGCCTAATAGCTCCCAGAAGGCCACGGGGGAACTTTCACGATGAACTGGGAAAACATAGGAGTTGACACCTGTATCAGTGGACTTCAAGCATTTCTGTTCAGCAGGTGCTCATGCTTATGTCCTAGCTGCACTCACACACTAACATCAGTCTTCATCATGTGAGACTTCTATCTATATAATCTGATTTCCATAAAAAGGAAGCCTACATGTGTGCTCTACAAGAAATCAAGATGGACTAAGATCCTGGGAATGCATTTCAGCAAGTGCCAGCAAGGAAATATAAATTCACCCACAAAGTATCCTCAATGTGCAATTGAGACACAGAGTGTGTCCCCAGAATATAAAAGGACTGAACAAGAAAGGCAACACTAGGGAGGGTATTGAGTACGGGCTTGCAGTATAGACACTCACATATAGAAGAGAGAAACTAGTTTGGCTGTTAAAGCCTGCAAGCTTTAAAAAACAAGCAGCTCGGGTTACCTCTGGAATGAACACATATGGTTAAAAGGATTCAAAGGTCACATTTGTTGTCTTTTTGTTATTGTTTTCTTTTCACTTTGAAGGGAGAAAAGAGAGTTGAGGGCAACTGGAGATCTTGCAGTTGAAGTCTGATCCTATCTCCTGCTAGATAAAGCAAAATAAATGAACATAAACAAGGAGAGAAAAGAACAGTAAAGATCTAAAAGGCAGGTTCTGTCTCTGGGGCTGATTTTTGCTTCTGACATTGTTGTGGGAGAAGCAGATCATGCACACCGAGGTTTGACATGCTCGCTGGGTTGCTAGGCTGTACAAACAGGTACTTCCTTCTACTTTGGTCACAGGTTAGCAGCACTGAAAAAGGTGAATGTGATTCTAAGAAAACAAAAATATTGGTTGAAGGGATAGGTGAGTAGAAATACAAGGCTAAAGGAAAATTGTGGAAAACATGATATACAATGTTTAGCCCAGGCACTGGAGGTATTGCAGCACCTACTTCCTTTCCTTCGTCCTTTTCCAGTCAGGATGCATTTAATGACCTGCATGATGAAGTCAGAGTAGTGTTGCAGAAGATCCCAGAAATCTGGGAGACAAGAACAGCAGCCTTGATAAAAAAGTTTCTTCTTCCAGCTTGATTCAGTCACAGTTTCTCACAAATATAGTCCAAGACAGGATTCCAGTCCAACCTTATTATAATCAAATGCATTTCAATAATGCCAGCTGTAACTATTTTCTCCCATTTATAGAATCTTTCAGTTCATTATTGTACCAGCCATTGACATTATCAGGGGCTTGAATGACCTCTGATGACAGTTTTCTTCCTCTGAACAACCAGTTTATTTGCAATACTTCTCATAAAATTTCTCTCCACACACCCTGTTGGGTAATATAGACTTTCATGCCTTCAAATATCCTAAGGCTTTATCATCAGTGCAAAAATTTACGCAGAAGGGTACATTCGGATGATCTGATGAGCAATACAGGGCATCTGATCAGCAGAGTGGCTGAATGAGTAGTGGAAGGCTTGCAGCGACGCAAGGGCTGTACCCCTGCTTTCTCTGCTTTCTGCAACAGTGTCGTGGCCGAGCTCACCGTGGCACCACGCTCATGTTAAGAGCTGTTTGGATGGGAAAGAGGATGAGCTTTTAGAAAACCCAACATCCAGTTCTAGTAGTTGGGAAAGCTTGCTACACCTCAGCCTTTGCACTAAGTGTTAAGAAAAGGTAAGGAGAATTTAGGAGTCAGTAAAGGTCAGATACACAGCAGTGAACACTTGGAGAACCCTTTCTCTCCAGGAAAGGCAGGAGGATTTTTCTAGTAGATCAGAGAATTTATCTCATTTTGTAGGTGAGAATTAGAGTCTTCTTCAGGCTTGTCTTGCAGACTGAGAAGCTTCTATCACTGTAAATTAGCACATGATAATTTGAGCTAAGGAGTTATGGGTAAATGGGTGCTGACATTATTCGCCTCTCTGTCTTGAGTGTCACTGGCTATTAGGGCTGCTGTGCTTGAAAAAAACATGTTTGCCACTGGTGGGTGGACTGGCTGGTGACATACACGTTGGGTTTCTGATAGCATTATTACCAAGTAAATTGGTACCAGAATAAGGACTAAATATAGCAAGACTGATCTTTCATCCAGTAGGGAAAAGAAAGTAAGAACATCAAAGAGTCACATAGTCAAAAGAGGGAAAGAAACTGGGCAGAAAACCAAATTAAATCTGTACATAACCTGTAATGGGGCTTTGAAATGAGAGATATAAATGTAAGTATAGAAATACATAGCATGTCAGATGCCAGTAGACATCATTCTTGAATACATAGTTAAGCACCATGTTTTGTCAGACCAAACCCAATTTCTTGTTATGCACTAAAATGGATTTTTGTGCATAGATGTTTACAAGTATCTTTTAAGAAGTAGCTATATATGTCTTTTGTAAAGGAAGAAGTGAGATGAGTTGTGACAGCATTCACAAGGAAAAAAGAGAAGTAAGAATGATGCTGAATAGGCAACCCTGATTTTTATTTAAGCTATCTTTACAAATGTGTGAGTCCTTCTAAAACAAGAAGGAAGCTAAGCTGAATCTGAAACTAGCATATGGTTCATTGTTTGCCCATCCAAATGAAGTTGGAGTGGAGCTTCAACTTGTCAGATTATGTTATAGAGGACATCCAAGATTCTATTATATTCTTATTAGCTGTCCAGAACTTAATGAGCTCAATAGAGATAGATTGCTTAATAAGGCCCCTCAAAGTGTATTTTTTCTGTCAGGAGATGGGGAAGTAATTTGACCAATCTTGCTGTCCAGGAGTTCAATATTTTAATCACCCAGATGTATGAAAAAAACGTTTCTCAAGAACATCTACAGGAGTCAGATTTTTCTCAGTTATATCATTTATATATTTTCAGTAATTACACTCCATTTACTGGGTCATGGGAACTGACATTTAACTTTGAAGTGAAATGAATAACAATGAATTCACCTCTAATAGTTTCCTTGTTACTCTGACCTTGCAAAACTACATTGCAATTTATTTTTTTGTTGTACGAATTTACCCATTGTCTTACTAAATACCTATGTTGGGCAGAAAACAAAACAAAAATCAGCGATAAATAACTAAAGTGTTACCTGCATTCTGCACAGATCACTAGCATGACCTTTGTAAACTGCTCATGCTCTGGTCAGGAGTGCTTCAGTTTATCAGCAGAAGAAATGGAAGATTATGCACTTGAACTCATTCTGTGGGCCTTTCCTGAAATTTGGTGAACCAACCAAATTTGCATTTGTGGGCAAATGTTTCAGGGTGAATTATGACATCCGCTAGTTGCATCCAAAGTTGTGTGCACATTCTTTCTCTCATGACAGAAGAGAAAGAGACTTTCCTGGAATCAAAGGCTCTCTAGTTACTAAAAAACAGTAAAAAAATCAATCCCCCAAAATCCAACCACCAAAACTTTTTTCTGAATTATTTTTAATATAATACTGTTTACAATAATAAACTAGTGCATGGCTAATTTACAGTGTTTTTACATACTTTGCTACTGCCAGTGAAAAGCACAATAGTCTGATAAACCCTTGTCCTTGGAACATGTGTAATTTAGAAACAACTCATTATTGCATCAATTGTTATATAGTTATCCTTTGTTTTAATGATGACAGAGAAAAGCAACCATTGTGTGTAGATAGAGATTAAATTTAGCCCTAAATTCACTTGGTGAAACTGAAATTTTCCTAGGATTTAGATTTAATACAGTGGTATTACTGACATACAAAGCTCCCAAACGACAGAAAGTTAGTTGATTTTCTGAAATGCACACCTTTCATAGCAAGCTGTTTTGGATAGACACTGCTTACATCCTAGATAGAGCTATGCTTTTAGACACCTGATGTACTCTGAACTGAAAGTATAAAAGCTAAGCATGTAAGATTCTGATTAACATTTGCATCCTCTTTGATCCATTTACTTTAGGAAACCTGGCATCTGAATATATAGCTAAAGATTCCTGCAACCTTACTGAAATATTTGGCAGTGATTGTCATGTGCAGAATGTTAACAGTTTTACATACAAGTGTGGTATACAGCTGGGTGGAAGGTTAACTTGAGACCACAACCAAAGCCCTCAACTTTCACCTTCTCTAAGTAAGGTAGTAAATTTCTCCTTTTCTCAGAAGCCACATCATGTTTAGTCTCATCTCAAAAGTTGTGGGTTTTTTTTTTTTTTTTTTTAACTGTGAGGTGAATCCTCTTTGCTTCTTTTAAGCACTTCATGGTAGGACACTGCCTGACTCATGACACTGATGTAACAACAACAACAACAACAAATTCATATAGAAGACAAGAATAATCCAATAGCTATCATTTATAATCTATGCTCGAAAGTTTAAAACTCTCTACCAATCAAGCAGGTCAAGACTTGAAGACTATTCAGCTTTTCAAGCTCTTGATTTTATGACCTTTGTATTTTCCTATGGCCCAGCAAAGACCACAGTTGCTGTATTGTACAGCATACAAAATCAGGTTCCCCAAAATAGTCCACTGTGGCAGTGCCTGGGGCTAACCAATGCATCTTTGGAAAAAGGCATAACATTTCACTATGCACTTATGATAATTATCCACTGGAACAAAGTCCTTATGTGTCATCTAAGAGGCCCTAAGGATAAAAGTGATAAGGTGTCCAACAGATGACTGTCAAAACTCAAGGTTCAATTGCTTCTTGTCAGAGTCTAATTTTCTCTTACATTATCTGTTATACTATCTAATCAAGCACTAATGGTACAGAAAGTGCTCCCCCCACACACTTAAAGAGCTTTGTGTCCTCTCTAGCCTCTCACAGGAGTGCTTTCATGCCATATTTCACATGCATTTGCTATTTCCCCAAATCATTTGTCTTCTATCAGATTAAATCTTTTGATTTTTTGACCATCAAGATGAACATATTACAAATTTACTTTTACTTTTTTGTTGGATTTTTAGTTTTCTTTTTTCATGAAATAGCTATTACTGACAGTAGCAAGAGAAATATTTTTATTGGAGATTTTAGAGCTAAAATATTTTGCCTGGCAACAAAACAACAGGAGAATCCCCAAATGGGATTAGTGCCTCATTCTGCTATGTGATTTACAAACATAGTAAGAGACAGTTCTTGCACCAAAGAGTTTCCAATCAAAAAAAAAAAAAAAAAGGCAAAAAATACCACCCTAGGCAAAGAATGTAATGAAAGCAAGGTGCTATAATTCTAACAACAGGGAGCTCTGTGGCAGAAAAATCAAAGTTTCACTGACATGTTTGTAATGATAAAACCTTCAGTAATGGATAATGGTGCTAAAATATTAAATTTTGTAAAAATATTAACATGTAACCTTATAATTGTTGTTCTAAAAAGTTAAGCATGAGTTTTCAAGGTGGAACTAATAACACATATGAATAATTATAATTATTACTCATTTAAATAATTATTTGGGTGTGTTAGAAGATATCTTAGAAGAGCAATCTTTGAATGACTTAGAAGAGCAATGAGGACAACTTGATATTCTTCCTTTTTTTTTTTTTTAATACATTCTCTTTCGCATATGTGAGATAAAACCTATGGAGAAGGCTTCAAGCCCGGTTTGGATAGGGATGTAGAAAATAACAAATCTCACAGAAAAAGAGAAAAAATGAAGGAGTTCATGATAACAAATGGAAAATTACATAAGATAAGGGAAGAAAACAACTTTTTGAATCCAGTTTCTTATTTTTTTTTTATTTTTTTTTTTTTATTGAAATGGTACCTGTAGACTACAGGAAATACCACTAGTGATTTCGAAAATGTGGTTTATTTAGTCTGGAAAAGAGAGCATTACTGGATTGTCAGTTCCTCAATTAAAAAAAAATCTCATTTTTATGAAGTAGAAAGTAACTCCTTGTCTTCCAAGGTTCAGGAAAAGGACAAAAATCCCTTTGATGTACAACAAACACAGTTAAGCATTGGAACAGACTGCATGAGAATGATACAGAAGCTGTTTTAAGAGATTTTTTTTTTAAAGAAAAAAGTAAACAAGCACCTGTCTGGATGGTTAGGGTATTATTGACACTGTCTGAAAAAAGTTATTGACTTGAGTTCTTCACAACTCTCTGATTCTTGAGACTGCTGTTTGCTCTTCAGTTCTCAACCAAATGCATACTATGATATATTCAGAGTTAAATCTATTTCACCACTATTGGCTTCACTTTTCTCTAAGTCTGACAAATGCAGATGCAGGACTGTCATGATGTATTGGGCTTGTGTGGTACGGTTTTGGTAGCAGAGAGGGTACAGGGGTGGCTTCTGTGAGAAGTTGCTAGAAGCTTCCCCTGTGTCCAATAAAGCTAATGCCAGCTGGCACCAAGAAGGATCTGTTGCTGGCCAAGGCTGAGCCCATCAGCGATGGTGTTATTGCCTCTGTGATAGTAGAGATAGGGGGAAAAAACTACTGCATAGCAATAAGCCAGAAGAGACAAGTAAGGATATGTGAGAGAAACAACTCTGCAGACACCAAGGTAGTGAAGAAGGAGAGGGAAGACATGTTCCAGGTGCCAGAGCAGAGATTTCCCATCAGCTCATGGTGAGGACCATATGTCCCTTGCAGCCCACAGAAGTTAATGAAGGAGAAGATACCCACCTACAGCCTGTGGAGGAATCCACACCAGAGCAGGTGGATGCCCGAAGGAGCTGTGACTCCATGGGATGCCCATGCTGGAGAAGGCTCCCAGCAGGACCTATGTACCTGTGGAGAAAGGAGCCCATGCTGGAGCAGGTTTGCTGGTAGGACTTGTGACCCAGTGGAAGGGACCCACGCTGGAAGCTTGTGAAGAACTGTAGCCCCTGGGAAAGACTCATGATAGAGAAGTTAATGGAAAACTGTTTCCCTTGGGAGGGACCCCACCCTGGAGCAGGGTAAAAGAGTGAGGAGGAAGGAGCAACAGAGATAATATGTAATGAACTCACCACAACCCCCACTCGTTGTCCTCCCATACCATTTGGGGGAGAGGGGTAGAGAAATTGGGACTGAAACTGAGCCCAGGAAGAAGGAAGGATTTGTTTTATTTCACATTATGCTCCTCTGACCTTTGTTTGTCAATAAATTAATTTGCCTAAATTGAGTCAGTTTTGCCCATGACAGTAATTGATACATAATCTCCTTGTCCTTAACCCATGAGCTTTTCATCTTTCATCTAATTTTTCTCCTTCTGTCCAGCTGAGGAGGTGAAGTGATTAGAGTGCTTTGGTGCGCACCTGGTGTCCAGCCAAAGTCAACCCACCACACATGCACGAAAGTCTCCTCAAGTAGTAAAGAATTGCCTGTAGAACAGGGATAGCTCTTAAACTGACCAACCCTTTGCAGATCTCAAAACAGTTGTCTTAAACAGACCTTATATCAATGATTAGTTAACATGAGTCATAACTACAGGGACTGAAAGTTTAGTATTTCTGGAGATCAAGTAGATGTAGAAGTTTTCAAATGAAAGTCTGCCAATTTTTAAGTCTGCAAGTATATTCAACCAAGCTTTTAAAAAATAAATTTCATGTTAGACCAATGCTGATGGAGTGCTTGCATTAGTTCTACAAACTTGTCTCAGCTTGAAAAACATGAGACGGTTTAAGATTGTGCAATGATCCGTTTTGGAATTCTGAAAAGAAGGGGCTGTGTTCATTCCCAAACGGGTTGTCAGAAAGGCCTCAAACAAAGTTTTGCATTGTGCTGAGGCAACAGTGATCTCAGCTTTACTGTATTTCTTTGACTAATGCAGCTCCCATAGAGATCTCAAGGTCTAGAAAAGATGTGGAAAAAATTGAAGGGTTGCAAGGAAAAATCATATTCCACCACAACACACCTCCAGAGAACGTGTATTGTTTGCAGGGTCTAGTAATCAGCTGATGTTATTTATGTTTCATCTGCATTGAGCAGGAAAGGACCAGTTAACATAAAAGGATGCATGTCTGATAATCATACAGCCAGTTTGCAGGCCCTTTTATCTGGGTCTGTGGACTCCCATATCTGTATGCTGTTGAGGAGATAGAATTTTGATTACAGACTAAAGCACCTACAGAAAGCGCTGTATGCAAATGGTGGAGAGCATGGGTCAAAGTTTTATGCTTCCTGGGACTGCCTAGCATATTAACAGGTCTAGGGAAAAAATGACTGTGGTTAAAAATTAATAGCACGCTGACAAGTATGATTTAAACCTATCCAAATCTAAATCAGTCAGCCCTAGTAAAATCTTCAAATCCTTAAGAGGTAACCCATAGCCAGTGGAGTCAAAAAGTGCTGTGAGGATTCAGAAACTAATCTGCATTTCCCTCACGTAGCAGTTTTGTCCTTGTGTGAAAAGTAAGTGAGGGATTTTGCTGCCCTTGTGTCTTTTATTTAACCTCCATTAGCGCTGCATGTAGTAAAATGCTACTGTGTTAAATAAACATTACTTCTTTGAAAAACAAATTAGATAGCAAATAATGTGTTAAGAGCTGACTGAATTCTTCCTCCCTATTTAGTTGAGATACATCTTTTTCCTTTGTCAAGCATTTGTTGCTTTGCACTTCCCTATGCTCATCACAAAGTTAGGTAAATTATTTTCAGACACTGGACTAACTGTAAATTGATTGCTTCCTCTAACTGGTGTTTATGGCATAGCAAGATCATCTAAATACCATTGTACTGCTTCTGCTTTCTAACTAGTTGACAGAAACTTCCATAACTGGAGAGCAGCAAAGGAGTTACAGTTATTTGCAGAGAAAAAGTTTGGAAGTTTTGAAAATGTTTCCCCTACTCAGCTGCTGTCCATATGTTAATCAACCATCTGACCTTATGCAACATGGCAAACCAATCTTGATTCAATTATTAATGAAAGTCCTTTCTGAAACTACTTGGCTATGTCTGTATATGAAAAACCACTGATGGCATTGTGTAATACAAAGATTGCAGCGATAAATCAGGCAGTGGAATGAATGGCAACATCCGTATCTGGCTCTGGATCCAAAATGTCATCTATTTTGTTATTTTCTTTATGGCAGCACACCATATGTGTTAAATGCTTTGCTTTCAAGGACAGATGAAGATCCTATTTAAAGGAGTTCAAGTCTAGGACAGGGTAGTATAAAAAAAAATAAGAAGAAGCAACAGTAGATGATTCATACAAATATCAGCCAGACAATTTAATGCAGAAGTGGGTTTTTTAACAGAAGTTTAAATGTGCAATGGGGAGAGGTACTTACTGGTAACTTCAAACCACTTCAGTTACCATAGCAGTTCATGTCACTGCCTGTTCATGGTGCCATGGTTTGGGCTGGAGTAGCCATTGAAGTGAACAACAGATGCTCTCCCCAAGCTCTGCTGGGAGGGAGATGAGGAAGAGAGAGAAAGAGACTTATGAGTTTTGAAAAAACTAAACTACTTAAATTAAATATCAATAATAAAATAAAAATAAAATAATTAAATATATACAATGTATACAAACCCATCTCTAGCTCCCAGGATGATGATCAGATCACATAGGAAGCAGAAATTCCTCTCCACATGGGGAATTATTATTTTTTTTTAATCCCTTTGCAGAGACCAGAGGATAAGAAATGATGACCAGTCACCAAGATAGCTTTGAAATATCCAGTGGTGATGTTTGGTCCAAAGGACCAGAGTAAATCTATCTAACGTACACCCTTGGACCACTATGAATATTTTCCTAATATAAGCATATGTTTTCTGTGTCCAACATGGCTTCAGCTGACTTCATTGTTCTTGTTCACCTGATGCATAAATTAAATTAATAGTGTTCAATGAAGATGGAAAGATAGCAAAGATGTAAAATTTACTGATGTAAAGTGCTTTGAGAACTTTGGACATTAGTCCTATAAAACGGCAAATCATTACCATATGAAACAAATACCTTATTCTCTTCAAATCTAATGATTTAAACTTAAACTTAAATGTTTTAACATTAAGTATTCAAAAGCACTTAGTATTGCTTAATAAAGAAAGCAATAATAAGAAGGAAAGGAGAAGAGCAAGTAAGCAACCGCAATGCCTAAGGCAATTCCAGGGTTAGGCAAAGAACTAGTGTGCAAGGAAATCTCATTATAAGGAGAAATAATATTTGCATTTTTACTGTTTCTTTTGTTGAGTGTCAGATTTGAAAGGAAGTGAATCTATCAGTATTAGATATCTAATTTAGAAATTTAATTTAAATTGCTTTCTCTTTCCTTTTCAGTTTACCCATTTTTTATTGAATTTTATAATAGCATATTCATATATAAAAAAGAGTAAAAATGGGTAATTATATGCACAACTGTTTTTAAAATACAGTAACAATAGTATACATGGTTACCAAAGAAACTGAAATGCACGTAGGCTTCTTGCTCCCTGTCCTAACATTTATAGTGAGCACAGCTTCAGCGTGTATTACAGATCTTCCCCTCCACCCACTGCAGATATAGCCTGTATCTGACTTCCAGTACAGGATAATTATTTTCTCTAGAAATCAGTCTCTACCACACCCAGAAAAATATTGTCTTTTTATGGTGGAAAATGAGCTTTTCTTTTTCAGTTCTTCTACAGCTTGGCCCCTACAAATGCTCTAAAATATATAAGTCATAATACTTCTTTGCAGTCAGAGAGCTAATTATATTTGTCATCTGAGACTTTAACCAAAGCAAAACTTTAAAGAGCGCATTGACTCCTGAAGATATACAACTTAGAAATTGCTACACTATAATATCAAAATCAAGAGTTTAAAAATCCTCAGAGCTTAATTTCATAGCTATGAATTTCACTTTGCTGTTAAACTGTATTAAGACTATGGATTTACTGATGGTCTTTTTTTCCCAAATCACGTATTTTTTTCCAGGAGGTATATTGCCTTACAGGAGAATAAAAGTAACACCTTTCAGAAAGTTAACACTTCCCGAAGGCTACTTGGAAGAGTAAATTCCTCTAGGCTGCCACAAAAGTTTGCAGAGTTAAAGATCAAAAGTATTTCCTTACAGAGTGTTTTCCCCAGTAGTTATAGTGGCAATAGATTCCCTTTCATTTTGCAAAGGGTTTGCTTAGTTGATCCAAATAACCTACTCACGGTATCCCAAGGGAGAACACTAATTATATAGCGATGTAAATATGTTGTTTCAACAAATAGCAACAGAACAAGGCTCCTACCGCCCACATAAAACTCTAAGTAGAATTCAGCATGTTCTCCCTTCCCCTGTAATCAGATAATATTTAACTACTTTAGTTGCTCAAGGTCTTTTCAAGTTTTTAGTGTCATTTTCATATTATTGAAAATATTTTGTCATTCCTTTAAATCTCATCTTCCCTGAAGCAGAGATATTTTGCATTAAAGATTGTGCATGACCAGATACATAGCTAATTCTCTTGGGCATCCTCTGGCTTAAAGTTTATTTTTATTTTAGTTCAGTAAGATGACTGAGACTAGGGACAATTTAGAGAAGGAACATTAGAGGCATCAGATAAACATATGTCCAGACACATACGTGTATGGCCTCCTATGTATTCAAAAGCAATTCAGTTTTGTCCTTTAACACTGAAAAACAGGTATTAAGTAAAAGTACCTAATGTCTTAATAAGTACATTTTCAACATTTCATGGATGAAATGCCTTTAGGACAGAGATGTCGCATTTTGCCAGACTCCTTGTTAAAAATACAGTTAAATTTTACCAATTCCTTTTTTTTTTCTTTCCCCTCCCCCCCCCCGGATTTATTGAAATTGTGAACCAGCTGCTTAATCTTTTCCCACTGTAATCTTTTGGCATGTACCATTATTTCCATAGAGGTGGAATTCTCTTCTAACTCCCTTCCCTTTCAACCCCTGATACTTTAGTCTGTGAAAGAAAAGTATTTGTCACTCTTGGCATTGTCTCCTAGGACTGAGAAATGAGAAAAGGAGATGTGGTGACAACTACTTGGCATTTGGAGTTGATGGAAGGGGTATGTTATGGGGAGGAAAGAGCGCCTGAAATGAGTACAAGGAACATGTCATTGGCAGGCTTAGGGTAGAGGTAATGTGGGCCAGGAGGGAAATATTGGTGAATTCACTGAAACTGTAGAAGAGGGAAGCTTGACAGCAAATGTAGGTGATAGGAATCCTTTCTTGCCTTTTCCCTTTGGGTTAATTAGCCAGGTTTTAATTCACCCATTCAAAGTCCTACATACGTAATGTTCAGAGTGAGTTCATAATGAGGGGGAGATGAAATTTCATAGTATCTTTTAGGAACAAATCCAATGTCTTTCCCCAAAGACAAAGCAAACTGGAAAACTTGTCATTTTGGAGCTTCTGGAGTCAGCAAAGCAGTGAGTACAAGGACCATTAGTAAGCTTATCAGGGCAAGAGCTGCATTAATGACATTTATGCCCAAGATACCTGGTTCTGTTAACCAGCCAACTTTTCTACTTTCCTGTAGAAAACAAAAAAAAAAATATCTTACTCCAGAACTGACACTTTTACTCTTTCTGTTCTTAGACTTTTAGCTGACCAAATTGTTCATCTTTTTAAACTTTCCTTTAAGGCACCAAATTGTCTTCTGTTAAAAGCCAGACCCCGTCAAATTTCCTTCTGCATGCTTCTCCTGATCATCAGAAGCTGAGGAACTCCTTATTTTCTGAATATGATGAGAATGAGAGAACAGTAAAAGCAGTATGGAAGGACAGAACATAAGAAGAAAGTGAAGCAGATGATCACAGACCTGAAGCGTTTCTCTTTATATAGACGTGCTTGCCCCAGTGTTACAGATTTCCTTTTAATATCCTACTCCCAAAGAACTCACCACATGGAAAATAAAGCAGGTGGTATTGGCAAGTAACCTCCCAGAGTGCACAACAAAGTCACGTAACAACTTGTGACATATCCATAGCTCTTTTCAAAAGAAATATCTGATTAAATAGAAAAGAATATTCCTATGGCCCAGTTCACCTCAGAATACACAGAGGGCTGTGAAGACATTGGTATTTTTGAAATATTTGGAACTGCATTCATTTAATTTAAAGCTCTAATAAAGAGAAGCAGAAAAACTAACCAGAATTATAACCAGTTTTCTCTCCTTTGCTCATTCCATTATAAGGCTCATAAGTTGCCTAAGCATTCACTTGCAGCCAGGTGCAGCCTAAGACCTTCAATGCATTTCTAATGATTTTTTTGCTTAGCTTGAATATTAATGAATGATGCACTGAAATTTTTCTTATGATGTACAATGAGGAAATTGTCAAGGATAGAAGTTCTTTTGGTTCTTTATCCTAAGGATTTTTCTGTTGATTCAAGTTAGCGTATCACCTTATGTGTTACTCTCAAAAATATTTTAGCTTGTTTAATGACTTTTATTCTTAAGGAAGTCTCTTATCCCTAAAGCTTTCCAGCAAGAATATGGCAATTATACATAATACAAATTGGACTGCAAACATATTTCAAATGCTTTCCTTGTTTTGTTTAAATTTGAATTGTTTTCTGGAGATTGTGATATTTATTTCTAACTGCCAAATAAAATCTTATACTACATCTCTACAATTTTATACTGCATCTCTGGATATCAAATAACAATAGACATTAAATGCTAATTGAATATATTTAATGTGAAGATTCACATAGTCTTTTTTTAACAAAATTTTTTATACGTACCTGGAAATATTCAGTGTAGTACAATCAAAAAATGAATTATATTAGGATTATGGAAATTTGGACTTAATTTCCAGTGTTACAATCAACTGAATAGGTCATGTGATGAGAGTCACTTTACATTTCTGTTTAAACTTCTCCCATTCGTCTTCTGTCTCATATGCTTAGACTGTAGATGGCTTGCAAGGGGTATTGTCTATCACCAAGTGGATAGAAAACACCTCCTAAAGTAATGAGGTCTGATTTTGACTGTGAATTCAAGATTTTACAGTGGTAAAAAATAGCAGCAGCAATAACAGGATTGCAAGTATTTGCAAGATTTTCACTCTTTTGAAAATATTAAACAAAATATTAAACAAAAATGAGGCTACACTAAGGATTTTTTTAGCTGCTTTTCTAATCTATCTTCTTCGTGAACTTGAACATATTTTCTTGGGTTATTTAGAGGGTAAGCAATACGATTTAAAAACCCTGTAGAAGTGCATATGTAACTATATATAAAAATATATGTATGTATTTATAAAAAATCACTTCTGAAGCTCTCTTACTTGGAAATCCACAGTCAAATGCATATTAAATCTCTTGAAATGCTATTTTAGTTTTCAGATTTTGTTGTTGCTAGCCCAATATTCCTTGCTTTCTCTTTACTTCTTGTTGAGCTAATTTAAGAGTTTCTTCAATTCATTTAATAAAACATCCGGTGTTACCATCTCCTTGATCTTCATACTCTGTTACATCAAAATTGTGGGAGTTGTTAGTCCCCTGAGTGTCTTGGAACGTAGAAATTGCAAAAGGTACAAGTAACTTGTCTGAGCAATACACTTGAAATGTTCTTCAATGTATAACCTAAATGTCTGTATCTGATGAAAAGCTGTTTTTCACTCTTTCTTTTCTCTACATGAATGTAATGTTCTGGATTTATAGTGTTCATCTGTTTAAAGATTGATTTGACTTACACGAGTTTATTATTTGGTCACTTTTCTAACTTGTATGGTACTCGCAGGTATTTTTATGCATAAACTTTAGAAAAAAAGAGTAGATGTATTAAATCTGCCAGCAACTGAGGTCAAGGGAATTGTCACTTTATTAGGATATGCAAATAAAGTTCAGAATTTTCTACCATTTGGTAAAAACAAATGCAAGACGTTATTCTCAAGCAATAATAATAAAGGGTACAAATAGAGGATGGGAGAGAACTGACTGAAATAACACTATAAAAATGAACTTGAGTGCTTTAGTGAATCAAAACCTGAATTTTATTTTAAAAGTTATAAAGAAATCAAATTTCATACTGGGAATATAAAAACATAAGCAGCATCTCCAGAACTCTTGAATAAATCTTTTTACTTTTCTCAGCAGAGGGGAGAATTCTATCAGGGTTCTCTGAGTGGTTATGCGTCTCTGACTTTAGATATAGGATGCCTTAAGAAGTCTTAGAAGTAATTTTTCCGGTCAAATCAGACATTCCAACTATTGCTCAATGTTGTTATAAAAGCTTTCATGATGTTATTCCAGTTACCACAGTTTCTAAAGTACTCTAATTTTTCCTCTTATGGGAAGATGATCCTTTAGTAGATAGGGTTTTTGTTGCACTAATTTTGTCATCAGTGACCTAATATTAAATTTAACTATAGTTTTGTTCCCAGAGTCAGTAGTCTTAGTGTCCTGTTCTCTCTTTAGCTCTCTTGGCATTAATATGCATGATAGAAAATGTATGTTATCAAAAAAAGTTCTTATGAGCAGAAGTTCATGCATGAATTTGTCTCAAAAAAAAAAAAATCTAATTAAAACTTACAAACTGCTTTAACAGTGAACTTTAAATTCATGTTGTGAGGAAAATCTGCTTGCGTACCCACAAGAATATTTTCCCATGATATGCACATACCAGCGTACTGTTTTTTTTGGGCCTCAGGAAATCAAGGCATTTTATCATTGCAGTCAAAGTTACATAAGGAGATTTATTATCTTTTCCCAGGCCATATAATGAGGCGCACTCTATTGCCTCTTAAGCCTTTGGATCTTCTAATGACAGAACAGATGGAGTTGTTAACTCTCTGAGGAGCCATGTAACACTTTTAAGACTGACTTTGAGTTTTCCCAGAGAGAGATGTGCATATATATATATATATGTACTCAGACTCTTGCTACTTGTACAATCACTTTACTATCTCTCTTAAGAGATACTGCTATTAAATCCTTGTCTGAGTTAGATCAAATTCAAGCCCACTATTTATAATGTCTATATAAGCTTCATAACAGATTTCTTTCCTTCCTGAAATAATTGGATGGTTGATGTCAAGAGATGACACATGCCATATCATTTTACTCATCAGAGTCCCTTGAAAACTTTCAAACCCAACTTCTATAACAAGGAGCTGTTCTATAATCTAGACCTAATGAGGTGAACAGTCTTTTGAAAAAAAAAAAAAATCATATCCATAGATACTGATACTTTTATGATGATGAAAACAGTGGAAGTGTAAATAGAAAATGTTATGGTTTCTGGCTATGCTTATTTCAACTACCAAACAGTGCCAAGGTTTTCTTTCTGGCCTTAAAGCCAAATAGCAAAATTACAGCACATGCATTTGACTAATATCTCTTAGCCTCTAAAACAGGGTGGCCACATGCAAAATGTCTAATGAGAATGATTCCTGGACCAGACTACTTTCTCAAATACACCTGTTATTTGAAAGTATTGGTTGGCCCAGATTAAAATAATTTCAGTATTTATGTGTTACAGATGGGTGAGTTCCAGTGCAAGGGCCAGCCTCTCACACTCATTTGCTCTTCTGAGAAACTGAGATGGGTGGACATTTGGTTAGTTCACTGAATATAGGACTAGGAATAATTTGTCTTTGACACTGAAGAAGATACTTGATTTTTGTTAAAGTGTTTGTTAATAAGCTCTTCTGACATTGATTTCCTGGTTTGGAATGTGTTCATCTTCAAATGACATGTACAATCTAAGCTGTTTTCACACCACAGGCTTTGTTTAGATACTATAAGATCCCTCAAATAGAACAGGACATTCCAAAATTTTGTGGATTGTATGACTGTGTATAGATTTAAATTAATATGTAAATTGCATAGTTTGAACTGAATTTTAAAGGACACTTTTGAACACTGATTCTTTGTCACTTTGCCCAAGATATATTTCAAGCATCTGCTGCTCATTTGCTCTGCCAGGGCAAGGTCTTAATCGATATGAAATTAGTAATAAAGTACTTCCTTTATTCCTATATTACTGTTATTCTAGATTTCTACTGTTAAGAATTCCCAAATTTTAGTAACAATATAACTATGGCAATTAGAATTAACTAAACAAATGTAAAAGGTGTTACATAGTCTGAACATAATCCCCTTATAATTTGAGATATTTAACACTGCTGTGTTCTATCCTCTTTTCCAAAACACATCGAATTTCCAACTGTTACCCTAATTTTTTTATTGCTATTATTTGCTGACACTGGATTTGCTGAACCCCTCAAGTCCTTCTCCTCAAGACTTCTCTCAGTCCCTTCATCCCCCAGCCTGTATGGATACCAGGGGTTGCCCTGACCCACATGCAGGACCTTGCAGTTGGCCTCATTGAATTTCATGAGGTTTGCACAGGTCTATCTCTCAAACCTGTCAAGGTGCCTCTGGATGGCACCTCTTCCCTCCAGCATGTTTACCACACCACACAGATTGATGGAAATTTTCCTGAGGGTTCACTAAATGCAACTGTCCCTGTCACCGACAAAGATGTTAAACAATGCGAGTCCCAGTACAGACCCCCGAAGAATGCCAGTTGTCACTGGTCTCCACTTGGACATCAAGCTGCTGACTGCAACTCTTTGAGTGTGACCATTCTGCCAATTCCTTATCCACTCAGTTGTTTATCTGTCAAATCCATGTCTCTCCAATTTAGAGATGAGATGTCATCTGGAACAGTGTCAAATGCTTTTCATGTATCCAGGTCGATGATATTCTTTTATCCCCCAATGCCATAACCCCATCCTAGAAGGTTACCAAATTTTTCAGACATGATTTACTCTCAGTGAAGCCATGTTGGCTGCCACCAATCACTTCCTTGTTTATCACATGCCTTAGCAGAATTTAATGTTCCATGATTTGGCAGGCATAGAGATGAGACTGGCTGACCTGTAGTTTCCCAGGTCTTCCCGTTGTCCCTTTTCAAAAATGAGTGTTATGTTTCACCTTTTCCAGTTAATGGGAATTTTTTATCGGTCTGCCGATATGATGAATATTGGCTTATCAACTTCATGTGTCAGTTCCCTCAGGACCTGCAGTTGCATCTCATCAGGTTCCATGGACTTGTGCACCTTCAGGTTCTTTAGATGGTCTCTAACTTGATCCTCTCCCACAGTAGTTGATTCTTCTTTCTCACAGGTTCTGCCTTCATCAAACGAAAATATAGACTTACAAGTGGCCCTAACCCATGACTAATTTTTTTTAAGAATTGAAGTGCCACAAATGAATACTGAACATGGTTAATATATTTTGTATTAATTGTGTTCAGATCAGTGCAAGTGATATTGTCCTCTGCCACCAAAATAGCAATCTTGGACTCACTGGGATTTCTTTCAAAGAAGTCAAAGAAATCCTTTTTGTCCTTTGAAAATGCAATACAAGCTGGTACATTTCTCTTAATCCATGCAGTATTTTCCTAGTAAGCTCATAGTTCTGAGTGATTTTGGAGGAGGGTGTTTTTTTTGTTAGGTTTTTTGTTTGTTTGTTTTGTTTTGTTGTCCTGGGAAAAGTTAATCGAAGAATTTCAGTTTAGGCATAGCCAACCATAGCCAAGCAGTTTGCACTTTTCTAATGTACTTCACATCTTTGAAATAAAGCTGAGTCTGTTGTACACTTGAAGTGATAGGTTTCTTCTGTTTCTTTCTGCAGTATGAACATATTGCTATTCAGTTTCATTTCACACCTTCAGAGTAGAGAAATCTGATTACTTTTCTCTTCATTATTAGTATATAAACATTCCATCAAACAGAAAGCTCCACAACAACCCAGTGCAGCTTCTTTACACTCTACCTGCTTGAACAGAGATTCGCAACTTGAAGAAGCTGTTCATTATTGTCACGGATATATGCACATTCCCTGAGATATTAGCACTGCTTATGTAAATGTTATATTGGAGTTTCTAGAGCTCTCTTTAAAAAAAAAAGTTATTTCTTTTTAAAAGGGGAACACAAATGCAGAATTCCAATATTTGCTACCCATCAACTAGTGAAATCAAGCAGAGAAAGAAGCAGGGCTCTGGTCCCCACCTCCAAGCCTATGTTATACATTTTTACTTTAGAAAAATTTTTCAATAAAAAAAAATCAGAAATGGCTTACTCTTCTGGGTTTGAATTCTGTAGGTTTTGACTATGTTGAGCATCTGACAGAAAAGGTTCAGTTTTCCAGAATAACTGTTTTTGATGCTGTCCTGAGAACATCTGCCTGACTAAAGCCAGATTTCCCAGTTCCTGGGCAAGTGTTTGAACCATCTACCTAATGCTTGGAGAGCATATGGCAGAACCACCAAGAGCAGCAGCTTTCAAGAAAACAGTACTCTTGGTCTTTCTGCATCATAAAGTCATGAAAATGCATTATATAGTATCAGGTTTTGATCTTTTTTTATAAACTCGTGTGAGGATGAAATTCAACTTCTGGCCACTATAAATTAGGCATCTAGTCTAAGATCATCAGACTTCTCTTCATAGTGAACAATGAGAGCTTAATGCTATCAGAACTCAGTCCATCCCATCTTAAAATAGGAGGTTAAAATATATGGAATGAATGATCTCCAAGATATAGCCTGGAGAATTAACCTTAATTTTAAAATCAGCCTTCAGACACCTAAAGTTAAGAAAGACAAGTCTCACTTTTACAGGGATTGAATGAATAACATGAATATGTACTTGAGGGTACTATTACGTTAGGGTGATATAAAATTAAATTTTTTTTAGAGATTTGCATTATGTATAAGGGCTTTATTTCCCCTAATTTTCCCTCTTCCTTGTGATTCCAAGTTATTGTAAATATGGAGTCTAGAGCTGCTGAAGTGTGTGGTCACTTGGAGGCTACCACAGACTGCATACGATTACTATCATGTACTCCATATTTTTCATGTGAACTTGTGATCAAGGAAAATTGGATTTCCTGAATAAGAATAATTTATTGCTTTCATTGTGGCTGACTGATAGGTATATAATTGTCAGGAGTAGGTGTGTGTTCTACCTCTACAACAAATGAGTCTGCCAAGGTCTCAATTCTCCCTGTTAAGTTTGTGGGTTTTATCACATACTAGTCCTTCAATATGCTTTAATTGTGATCCGTCACTGAATTCACTGCGTTGATTAAAGAGTCCAGATGTTTCAGCTTCACAAAACCTGTGACTTTTGTACGTAATGTTGCATCACTCTAGCCAGTAGGAGTCACCTACAAGAACCCTTTGTCTTCACTATCGTAAGACAGTTTTATAGGCTCCACGTCACAAAACAATGCTGTGCGCTTATCAAAGTGTCAGTACTTGTTATGATTGGAAAGTGGATTTTACTGTAATCTCTGTCAGAGTCAATGGGTAGCTGAAGTTGTTCTTTGAACTCCTAATGCTCCCTCGATGTTAATTGTTGAAGTGAAAACTTAGAAAGGGCAATTGCTATTGTCATCATCTTTTTGACTTGAAATATGTTTTTTATTGGTCTGAGACGAAATTTTTGTTCTTTGGATTTAAGTGTAATTAGTTTTTCCTTCAGAAGCATCTGCTTTTTGTTTGTATACTGAACTTGCTGCTCAACAAAGAAAAGTATTAGCATGCCCACATTACTGTGAAAGCTTTCTTTCTCCCTATACTCAAGTAGCAACTCCACTTTTAGGATTTCACATGTAATGACAACTGACTGACTTTCCTGTTCTAATAAAAGATGTACCAAGTGATGAGAGACACCCAAAGCCACATACTTTGCCAGATTCTACTTGATAATAACTGCTAGTAATTTTGTACTTTTACTCATTTTTTCTACAAAGTTTTCATTTCTTTGGTTGTTTAGAAGCATTTTTGTGTGATGAAGTCATGCAACCATGACCATCATTATTCCATTTTCTTATCAAAGAAATGCAGTATACATTTTGTTTTCTTTTCTATTTTTTAATAATTATTCTAGAAACTGTGGTAGGAGGGGCTAATGTGATTTTTGCAGTGAAATTCAGCTTTAGATTAAGATACTTAGGTCTATTTATTCACAGGGTGTATATATATGTCTATTTTCATGACAACTAACTTTTAAACTCCTGTTAATGGAGAAATAGTTGATGCAGTCCTTGGAATCTAGAAAGCTGATTGCCACTAGCTCCATCTATACAAACAAATTAAAGGGAGAGAAGGCACAGGCACAGGTATTGGATGTTAGTCATTCACACTATTAAATTGTCCTTGATCTAGTTTTAGCTTATTCCAGAAAGTGCTCACCTGAATAACTACCAGGCAGGTTTTGAAACATAGCGTAGATCAGAGACTATTTAGAACAGGTGACTTAACGGGTGCCAACCAACCTGTTTTGGACATAGAGAGTAATAATAAGGAAAAAATTATATTATACTAGTTGACCTCCAGGCCTGCAAAATCAGGTTTGCTTAAAGATTTGCTTTGGTTACCAATAGGTACATGTTTACTGCCATCTGATATGCTATAGCAAGCTCTGTCCTAGGTTCTCTGCTGTATCTGTGAGCAGTCTGTAGATGATACATATACCTTAGTGTAGCTCAAATGATACTAGCTCAGGATTTGATACAATTTTGGTCAGCTTAGAAAGATCTATATTTAAAGATTCCTTTTCAGGAAAGGAATATATATATATAGGGTATTATGAAGGCATTTTGAGTTGTCTGTTTTGTGATGAGATTACTCACATTCTACAAGTACTTTTCCTGTCCAGTGAATATAAAGAGAGTCTATGCAACTCATTCAGAAATAGATGTCCATCCTGTAGATATTCAAAGTTATCAATCCCACTAAAGCATTGAATTATAATGACTTCTCTTTCCAGGAGGAAATCAGCTTTAAAAGCTGCTCTTTTTTTTTTTTTTTTTTTTTTTTTTTGTGTCAGTGTACCATATCACCTTCAATCATATTTACGTAGCCACATATTGTTTATATACATGTAGATCTCCCACTTGCTTTCAGAATTGAGCTTGACCTATCACAGGTAGTCATGAATACCTCTGATGACAAGGTCAATCATTGTTTACAAGCCTTGCCATTTCCTTGCGGCTTCTTCTTTATATTTACCCACAGTTTTCCACTTGTATGACAGCATGTGAGTACTGTGCCTGTGCCTTTTTCAATGCTTGGACATTTTCCAGCTTCTCTACTAACTGCAGTGGCTGTGTTGCCAGCTGCTCTAACAGAGGTGTAATCATAAACTCGTTGTTATACTGTCTACTTGGGTTTGTCGCTTTTTGCTAATGTCAGCATGGGATTGAACTGGAAGTTTTCTGGCAGTTTCTGGCCCTTTTATACGCACGATGTTCCTGTCTCTTCTCATTTCTTCATGTGACTGAGAAAATGTGTTTGGTTGGACTAGGGTCTCTACAGATATTTGTGAGTCTTATTTAGTTTAAATTTAGCCTGGGTTCTTCTACTACCTCATAGGGAAGTGAATCTCAAGCATATGATGCTTTGACTTATGCTTTTTATCTTCAGTTAACAATTCCAAAAATTCATTGTCCACACTTTCCATTGTGAAAAGTTGTAGCTTCCAGGATTCCTGCTCAGCTGATACAAAGCTCAAGTCTGGTGAAGCTGAGAGACGAATGAAGAGAATAATTATTTTTAATATGTCTTCCTTAAATTTTGGAAGTTTGAAGATGTCCCATAAGAACATTTCTGTCCTTGTGTTGGTCAGCCTCCCACAGATCTCTGTCTCACATTCACAATGTCCCGTGGAAACTCTTCGTAGTGCCGTGTTTTTCTTTTATTTGTCTTTTTTTCCTCATTTGAGTTCCTCACAAATGGAGAAGGTGAGGAACGACCATCGGCCTAATCCCTCATCTCAGTCTTCAGCAGTCAATTAAAATCCTGTGCTCCTTGTACTCCTTTTGCATCTTTGCTTTAAAAATAAAGAAAATTAGTCCTTCATTCTTCTGTGTTCCTCTTCCCATCTACCCATTTTATAGTGAGTAAAAATAGGCCTCCTTGAATCTCCTATGCCACCTCACGTGTATTGAAACTGCCATCTCATATGTATTGAACCAATTCCCGATGTTTGGAATATTGTATTTCATTCCTCACTACCTAGTATTTTTAAGTTACTATGACTTGCTGTATTATTCTCTTGAATGTATTATGCAGTACAGACATATAGACAGATACGGTGCAAGTTCGAACTGATTTCTGACTGGAAACAAGTGTGAATTTACTAAGGTGCACAGTGTAAATATAAGCACAAGTGTAATTGTAGCTCAGATTAATAACACTGAGGATAGCATACATGTTCCTAGTCCATCTGTGTAATGTTCATTTTCATGTAAACTACCCCAAATTTTCCTCTTTTTTTCTTTTTTTTTTTTTTTCCTGCCAGTAAGAAAATTCAAGTTTATATTCTCAGCTCCACTTGACAGCAACTCGAGCTATCACAAAATCATAGAGCTTGGTAAAGGGCCTTGGAGGCAGCAGATGTCGATGGTTGTATGCTAGGCATGCATCTCCAACATGGAAAACAGCACCCCTGGAGAGCTATATGATAGGCTGGGCAAGAGAGAGAAATCCCGTTGTGTCTCATATCTGGTTCTCCACATACCACTTTACATGTGAGATGCTACAGGCTGTGAATGCCCATTGCATTCCTATTTCCTGGTATTTCAAAAGTATGTTTTTGTTGTTAAGATTCTACCCTGTAAGCCTCTACTTTTAGTTTGACCTTTTTCAGAGCCAAGACCATGCCATCTTCCACCTAATTAGCTATTTCTTCTGAGATATTTTGTGAGCATGTCTCATTTCTCAGTTTTAGATTCTGAGTCTGATTTGATGAACTAATGATCCTATTAGTAGACTCAGCATGGTAGTGACATTTTCAGAAATAGTATATAGGAAAAGATTGGGAAAGAGGTTGTGTTTTTTACACATTACTCATATTCCTCCTGCTCCATCCTCCCAAAGATTCTGCATGGTGACATTTTGAGGATAAATAGAATAAAAATATTTTATAACTGGGTGGCAACATTCTGCTGATTCTGAGCTTGCGTGGGTAAACTGTTCTTGGGGTCACAATATCTTGCTTCGTTCCTAATTACCTAAGGGGTGGGTTTTTTTTTTTTT
>VXBJ01003730.1:104992-115446 GCA_013400055.1 Nycticryphes semicollaris | reverse complement strand
TTTTTTTTTTTTTTTACTATCTGCAACATTTTGCTATATTTGTTTTCATTTGAACTAAATTTTGGCTTGAAATATTTTTATTATGCTGATTTTCTACCCCACTTTTAATGAAAAAGTCAGACTCTGACTTTAGCAGCTAAGCTGTGGCTTGAGCAGCTAAGGACTCAATTGGTATTCAGGGTTATGTTTCCAAATTTTGACTATTAGTTCTGCAATTAGAGGGAGACAGTTTCCCTGAGGAAGATAGGAGTGGGAGGCAGCAGCCACAGGGAATGGAAAGATCTGGAGATATGTTTTACTGCTTTGATAAGGGCTGTGATTTTAATCAGTCTTCTACCAAACTGGACAAAATCAGTCCAGCCCTGAGTAGCCCTGGGTATATAGTGTGGATACAATACTCACTGAAGCACTGTATGTGGGCAGAGCTGACAGAGGAAACATGATGTGACATCATCATGGTTACCAGATATGAAAATGGCCACCTGGATATTTCCTGTTTAAAAATAACCATATACTATTTACTGCTGTTACCAATGCTATCAGAAAACCTACTAAGTAACAAACATTTATATTATAAGAAGTCCTTACATTCCCTATTTCATCTGGGTATGATTTTTCTTAAATACTACTGTGATTAGAAGCAGTAGGAGGAGTACTGTTAAAGTAAAAATCCTCACCACACGGATTTTCACAAGAAAGGGGAAACTGTGAATTTAACTCAGACCAAAGCATTGGTGAATTTGAAAAAAGTAATTAATTCTCCAGTGTTTTCAAGTGCTCAGCAATGATGACTGGAGACAGGGCAGAGACAGCTTCCCATGTGTGTAATGCAACTGTGATTTGCATGTAACAGCAAAGAATGACATAAATTTTGTGTTATGATTATACACACCCAACTCCAAAGGATGTTTTTTTTAAGTTCCTGGCATAACTGACTGCATTTGTTAGTCTAGTATTTTAAATTAAATATTGTCATCAAACAAAAAAGTAAAATTTAAGATAAAGCACTTTCCCTCTTTTTCATAATAACCCTATTTATACATTTCAAAGTAATAATTGAGAAGTACCCTATTGGTCAGTTTGGGTAACCTGTATCATACTGGATACATACAGATCAATAATGAAGCAAACCTGTCTCTGCTATGAAAAATATAAGTTGAGATAATATGTGGATACAGACAGATGGGACAAAACCCATACCAGAAAGTTTATTTTCACTATTTTATGAGTATGTTCTGACTCCACCCTTGTTTTAAAATGTGTATTTTCATTTGAACTCTTGTGTGTGAGAAATAAACATATTTTTTTTAAATAACACTCCTTTTACATTAAAAAAAATCTACATGGTTTTTTGTGTTTTTAAATCTACAGGTATGAACTGTGAAGGACCATAAGAATAACTCTAACATTAAGAGTACATCATCATTGTTAGAGTTGTTTTGGAGAGACTGGAGAGCAATGATGTGTTTTATTTGTGTGTGGCTGTGTTTTGTTTGTGTGTCTCCAACTAACGACTTTCTGATCTATACTGTTCCATTACAGGAACTGGAATAAGCCAAATTTTGGTCTATAATTGGGCAATTTTGGAATAACTGACATATTTGAAGGGCTACTATCTTTCTAATCATCTTGTATTTTGCTGCATTATTTTAATTGGTGATTCCTTAAATCTGTTTTGTCCTTCTACTATCTGAATTTGGAAGGATATTATATGTCTTACTTTTAGAATGCTACTTTAAGTTCTGCATGTGCTCTCTAGACTTGTATTCTTGAACCCAATAGAGTTAGAGACGGGACTTTCCAACTGCACTTTGAGAACAGAGAGTTCTGACAGCTGGTGAATTTTGAATTTGTGTTTATATTCCTTTAGATCATGCAGCTGAGCCATACGCAACAGTACTGCAGTTCAATACTTGTACAAACCAGCCAATAGCTACTGTTTTGGAGAGGGAGGATAAGCAGAGAAGCAACAATGATTCTGGGACTATTCTGGTCATAAAACTTTGCCTTGCTCAGATCTATGACAGAATTTAAAATTGGCATTCTTCTGAATTCTCTACAGACCACGCTGTGTAAACTGTTGTTAGGATGGGCTGTGTGATCCTCAACCTGCTTCTGCTGAAAGTAAGGATAAAGAAGTGGTGAGTGTAGTTCTAAGGAGATTCAAACTATTCTAAAGCACTTATTATTATAGAGGGCAGCTTAGAAAACTTTTACTCAGTTGGACAGCCCTCCATGAATACTCTGGGTGGATATCTCCTCTCAGGCATAGTACATATTAGTATATATTAGGAAAGGCTGGGAATATAGAACTTGCTAAGAAGCAGGGCTGTTAGGAAATTGTGATTGTTAAAGGTTGCTTGCTGTTCACACTGAATCAAAAGCATTTGTCCTCCCTATATGTCTAGTGATAGCTCCTGGATACTGTAGCTGCTTAGAGCTATTGGTGTTACTGTCAATTTCCCAAATAATGCCCACCATTAAACTGAGGATACTGTCATTTCCACTGGGCAGTTGCAGAGGACTTGGTTCTTAAGCAGCTATATTGAATCTGATTTGAGTATTTCTACCAGGAATTAAAACAGTTCCCTGCAAACCCAGCTCTGCAGTCAGCAAAAGTTTATTAAACCCAAGATGTTTGAAATTACACAGTTGGGCTCAATGAACTATGTGTTTCTGTGTAACTTTATTTTGCCAGGGCTTATTTGACTAGCTGTACATGTTGACAGCTGCCGACAGATAAATACCTTATCAGTGGTCTAAACAATGTGATGGTTCTAACAGAGAAAAATGGATTGCACTTGATGCATTTATCAAGTGTTTCAAACTAAAATCTCGACACTACAGAAACACATCTGACTGTCTCACAAAACCTATGTGCAGTAATTGGAGATATTAATCATCATTCCCAGTTTCCTTCCTCATCTCAGTTCTGTTTTGGCCTGTGAAGCTTTTGAGAACACAGAAAACTATAATGTGGTATTTTCAATACTGCTAACAAAAAAAAAAAGGAATATCATATGAAAATCTGCTTTCAGTTGCACAAGGACAGGAACACCTCATTATCATGAGAAACAGAAATTTGAGCCTGGGTCTGCTACAGCCCAAGCGAAGTTAAATGGGTTTAAACCCAGATTATGGAGCATATCCATCAGCATTCCCGTAAAATTCTCATTTCAGACAGGTGTTTTAATGATTCAGATTATCTTCCAATGAGGAATTAAAAAAGATATAAAGTAATTAAAATTACTGGGTCATACTAGCTTGCTCTGCTTCATCCACAATCTGTTGGATTTGTATCACAGTCAAGGAGTAGCAGGGTTACAGATATGCCAGAGCTCCCCAACACTTAATTTATCACCGCCTACAAGTGCTGTAATGCCCATGTTAGAACCAATGCCTCCTCAACATCAGCAGTTTACTAGGAAAGTTGCCATATACCAGGTGAAGTTATGAATAGGGTCTCCCTCTCACTACAATTTCTTCCTTACACCAGAGTCACCAGGACAGACAGATGAACAGTGACATATCTGAAAGAGTGTCAGAAAACAGACTTGAGAACAAAGTTCTGTCAAGCTAGGAAAACTTACTGCCTTAACCCTTCAAACTGAACTCTCAGTGATAGTGTATCCAAGCTGCAGTCCTGACATCTGTGCTATGAAGTCATCAAATATGGTATGTTACTGTAACAGCCCGTTGCTTTCTGTTACAAAAACAAATGAGCCTGAATTTATGCCATTCATTTAAAATTAACCTCAAAGTGTTAATCCTGTGATATATTTCCATTTGGAAATGTTCTCCCCGTTTCTCAGATGTCTCCAGCAAGTGATTTCATTTCTGTTTTCTTTGCTTTGTTTTGTTTTCCCAGTGAGGTTTCTTAGAGAAATAAAATTTAAGTGGTCATATTGTATGTCTATCTATTCATTCCCTTTGCTTGTCCATAATTTTTTTAACCTCTCCACCAAGTTCAACGAACTTTGACATAGACACAGTGGTTTGAAAGATACTCTGTTCCTAGACATACTGTGCAAACAGACAGCTAAGCACTTGAGAGAGAACGTGCAGCTGCCTGCGGTACGACCTCAGCCCTTATTGAACAGTAGGGAATACACATGGAGGAACCGCATTCAACCACCAGAACTTCAACTACCAGAAAGATTTTATGTGGACATCATATCTTCCTAGATAACACCAGAGACAACTCCATAGGAAATAAAAATTTATGATTTTCCTCTGTTCATGGACCTATTAGTTTTAGTTTTAAAATGTTTACGTCTCTGTGTAAAACACGTGTCAGATGTACATTTCACCATTAGTGTTAACATTTTAACTACCTAGCCCTACTTTTCTCTTTTTAACTTTCTCACTCTTTTATTTTTCCTCTCTCTAAGAAACTTAAAAATACTCAGTTCACACTCAACTCAGGGGCTGGATATGGAGCTGTATGTGGTATGCCATTAACTACCTAGCCCTACTTTTCTCTTTTTAACTTTCTCACTCTTTTATTTTTCCTCTCTCTAAGAAACTTAAAAATACTCAGTTCACACTCAACTCAGTGGCTGGATATGGAGCTGTATGAACCCAAACGAAGTTTCCTTTACAGTTTCTGGACTTCTACACTTTTCTCTCTGGCTTCTGGACTCTTACATTCACTTGCTTTTCCCACATTAGCACTAAGGGAGTTGTTTTGGAGATTAATTTTACCATTTGATGTCCTGCTTGCTGTAAACTACCCTGAATCACCTTTACAAGAGCTGTGCCACGCTGTGAACTTAAATGTTACAATCTGGACAGATATTTGCCCTCTCAGTAACAAGCAAAATTGTCAAGTTAATAGCATGTAAATAGTGAACAGGAAATCCTTTTATCTTGCTCCGAGTTCACTTTTTCTAGACTGTGAATTCATAATGGAGAGCCAGGAAACTCAGGAAAAAAACCAAAAGGAAACAAAGAAAGGTAAGGTCAGGCATCTTGCTCAGTGCAAGTGCTAATCTGAAAGCAGATGGAGTACATCTTCATATGCAACATCCTGAGATACTCTACTCAACAGGCCAGCCCATTTGATGAAGTACATTGCTGTCCTGAATTTTAATATGACAGGTGTACTTTTAAGCCTCTTGTTTATGCATCAATGCTTGAGGATGACAGAAAGATCACAGTGGACTCCTTCACCTACCTTTATTTGTTGATCATGTATAGAAAAAAGAGAATGTAAAGAGGTCCTCATCCATACATCTGATGTGTCACTGTATGCAGTTACAACATTGAGTGAAGTATCAAGCTCAAAGCATGTGAAAGGATTTTACAAAAAAATGCAGATTGATAAGAATGAAATATCCATAATAAAGATAATTTTACCTTAGCCGAGCATCAAAAGACCTACAGAGAGAGGTGGGCTTTTTATATGCACCTAAAGTTGGCATCAACATAAAGTTGGCAAAAATGTATTGGTTAACAGCAAATACACATCTCTGTCCCTCCTAACCAAACTTGCATGGAAACAGCTGTTCCCAAACCACCATTGTGGCATAATTCAATTGTATCTCTGAAGTCATTATGGTAAGCCAGTTGCTATGACAACATAACAGTCTCAGTTGCTAATGTGTATGTCTCAGAAACAATTAGAGAAGTACCACTATCCCAAAATTGACTTCAATTAGATTAGTTAAAAAATTAGTCTTTAATACCATACGCTGGGGGGAAGTGTGTGATGAATCTTTTCTTTAATACATTATTCCAGGCAAAAGTAACTTGGTTCAGCTCTATTCTCCTCACTTTTATTGCTGTTGACCTTTTAGTTGTACATAAGTCAGTTTGGTTGTACATAAGAAAGTACATAAAGTGAAGTCAATAATTCTATTCTTCCTACTTGGGAATATAAAACAAGCACATTTAACCTGGAAATCTTAAAAGGAAAGTGCACATTTGCTTGTTAAACACTTTGCTTCTCCTGAATATTTATAAAGTTTTCAAGTCTCATTCCACATGATCTTTATCCCAACTACATTTGAATTTCATGTTTTTCATATTTTTAATTCATCTTTCGTGGTAGTCCTTGATCCTAATTTACTGTTTGACAGTATCACAATCTCTGTGACAACAGAGACAATACAACAAAATACTGTTAGGATTAGTTGGAGTGATCTCCCTATCGCTCTTCAAGTGGGGTTCTGTGAAGCCAGCGGGTCCTTCCCAGTCCTGACCTCCTGTATAATGGCTATGTTTTAACTTAGCGTGGTGTGGAAGCAGAGAAGGTTTGGGATTTTCAGCTTTATATATGCAACCAGACATTACACGTGCACCAAATAAAAAATTATTCTTCAAACTCAATTTGTTGTAAGAACAGCTCTCCCGAAGCTGCCTGTTAAGTTGCTCCATTGCTTCTCTGGACTCCTTACTTAGTGTGTGTCACCATAACAACATGCAGTTGTCATGTCACAGAAGTCCAACTGTCTTGAAATTAATTTCTTGCTTATTTAAAAACATGTTCCATGTTAACTTATTTTTTATCTTTTTGTGGGTGGAAAAAAAAATCATCCAAAAATAATTCCTAACAGAAAAGTTTACTCCAGTATACTTGTAGTATAATCTAAACTTTTTTCTAAANTTTTTTTTTTTTTTACATATAATAACAATAATAATGGCAATGCCACATCACTTTTCTTTATGTTCTTTCTCAGTTCCTGGAAAAGTTACAACTGTTGGATTTGGAGCAGTTGAAAAACGATAGCATCAAATACTAATTAATTTCCTACTCAGTAATTTCTCTAAACTGAGATTATCTGAAGAAATGAGGTCTTCATGATGAAAATGGGGTAATTCCTAAACAGCCCTCAGCAAATCTGATTCTTGCCCATGTGTGATAAAACTGTTTCCTCAGCTGTGAGACAGTGGCTCTTAGCTCTGTCTCACCTTGTGGTTGTTATGCCCATTACTGATGTATAGATTCAGTTTACCTAAATTCAATGCCCAGAATAAAATAAAATAAATCAAGGTGTTTTTGACAGAAGCATGGATGATCCATTTCTGTTAGAATTTTGACATTTTTGAGGACACAGAAGCCTCCAAAATAAGGGCTGGTTCAAATGCCTGATGACCCCAGAATTTGATCTGACATTGAGAGAGCAGGCAGCTATGCTAGATTGTGAAGGGCACTTTCAGAGCAATCCTGGCTTCATACCATTCATGTTTCCCATTCTCACACGGAGACAAATCTTCTGGGGAGTACAGCTTAATTTATGGTGGTCACATTGTGACATGGATATAAGCTGAAGTACCTCACCTGTGATGAAATTCCTTCTCCAACTTGAAGAGAAGAGATGCAAGCATTGTGACCATGTTCAATCACTCTGAATGCAGCACTGAAATCAGATTCTCCAGGACAGACCATCAAGTGAGAAATGGCATAGGGCCTTTACAGTTTCTCAAAGAAAAATGTGATTGTGTATGCAAGCTCTGAAGGAAATTAATTCTTTGGATACAATTAAACATTTTTCCAGTTCCTTAGAAATCTTTAAGTTCCTCAATGAGGAACATCTGTCAACAAGGGTATTCAGAGTAAAAATCTGAGAAAGTGCAAAATCACTCAGCTTTTTTACCTAAATTCATCGTGAACATTTTTTACACAGAAAATAGCAAAACTCTCTTTCTTTTCACGATTTCTTTTTTCATGATTTTCTTTTCACAATCGTCTATAATTTGTTCATTTTGTCCAAACGTCTATTTTTTTGTTAGAAATAGATCTGTGACTTTGGTTTTCCACAAGTCAGTTGTATGGAATGGTGCTGTACAGGGGAAACAAAACTTCCAGGACTTCTAGAAAAAAAGTAAATAATGGGATTTCAGTGTTATTCTGGGTATCAGTTACTCATGCTGTTCGTGCATGGAACAGGCAAATTTCTGAAAACAAGGAAAATTTTGCACTTGAGATAAAAGGCTGAAGTCAGTGTGGGTCACTAAGCAGCAACCTTAACTCATGACAGGATTTATTCAAAGCTTGCAGAAGGCAGTGAATATCTCTTGGTGACCTGGAGCTTTGAGTTCAGCAGATGTGGAAAGAATTAGAATCATAGAATGGTTTGGGTTGGAAGGGACTTTAAAGATCACCAACTTCCAACCTCCCTGCCACGGGCAAGGACACTTCCCACTAGACCAAGGTGCTCAATTAGGGCTGCTAAGTGAGGTTTCACCTGACAGATTAAGCTGTGACTTTGTAGTCATACTTTTTAATTGGAAGTCATTTATTTGACAATTTAAAGGATGCTGCAATCTTGGGGAAAAAAAAGTAATAATCAGCACTTTGATGAATGAAAATGTGTTTACTTGTGTTATTTCCCTTATTTCTGGGACTCAATTATCCTCGGTGTCGTACTCTTATCTTCACACTGGAACGGGAACCACAACTGAAATCCACAGCAGTAGAAAAATACAAAACTTAAATATGCTGTGTGGACTCCAACTTGCATCCATACTGCTGATATTCCTTTTCTCAATAATACTAGCACTGAACCTTGATCTGTTTTTTATTCCTTTTTATTCCCTTTAGATCACTGAAAGAAAGCTATTTTATTGCTGTATCAGAAACAATACATTAAACCGAAAAAAGTTTGTCATCTTGCTCAAATACCTATTACATAGGAATAGAAACAAAATGAACTTTTTTAGAAATCAGTTTGAGTATGAATCCCTTGAAGATGTTCTATACTTTTCTGAATAATTTATTTCTTTGTTGTAAATATTCTGTTTTGTGAGATATAAAGCTTAATGCTACTGAATGTATGCACCGAAGGCATTTCAGATTGTCAAGTAGAGCAAAATCTGATATGTGGAAAATAATCTTTTAAGGTTCATGTATTGTGACTTCTAACTTAGTAACCATGATTGTAAGTGCCACTTGACTCATTAGTATAAGAGTCAGAGTCCAGCCTTGAAGACTTATTTGAGGCAAAGCTGAAACACCACTTAAGAAAGGCAAGTCCAAAAACAATAACCAAGAAAGACTTTGTTCCAAAATGCACCTAAAAATCACCAGGCATTTTCAAGTTTGGCAGGAAGCAATTGTAAATATGTATATCGTCCACATTGTCAAGACAGTCTTTTGGTCAGACCACTTTGCTTACAGGTTGGGGATCTGATTTCCATTTCCATCTTCTGAGGATGAGAAATTAACCATAGAATAGTGACATTACAGCACTTGGTTGTGAAGCCACATGTAGTTCCTGCTTAGAGAATACAAAGATTTCTGAGGGCAAGAGCTGGAACACAAGTTTGCTCCCTCCTTGCCAAACATTGGTACCAATAAACCCATGCATATTATATGCATATTAGCTGTTATATGGCTAATGAATGGGTATATGAAAGAGGATGTCTTTAGCACTTCCTTCCCTTTTTAAGAGGTTGTCACCTATCCAGCCAGCTATGTATTTTTTTTTGAAAATACGAACATTAAAGATGCAGCCTCCAGTTAGCCTTGCCCCACAGAGAAGTAGAGGTCAGAAGCGTGGTTATCTATATGTGATTTCTATTCAGGTCTCTTCAGAAACATTAAATTCCCCACTAGTTTACAGGGAGCCTAGATAACTAACCAGAAGCTTCAGCTGGGGCCAAACATTCACTTTTCAAGAATTCTGATGTGGAATTCAGAGATACATCAGCAGATGCTGTTAATCTTGCCTTAATTATCTATTCTTCATTTGAAATATATATTTCAGAGGTTTATATATTTAGTCTGAAGTTTATATTGAAAAACTGCTAATGTCATCTACAGCCAGGCTCAAGTACAAGCATTATGCATGCATTTAGACTCTGCAATTCACAAATTTTTGAGAACAGAAAGAGGGAACCATTAGCTAAGATTTTTGTAGTGCTGTCATTTTGCATGGTGTTTGTACACGTTAGTGCATTGTTTTGTTGTAAATTTTACACTGAATAATACAACAACAATAATAAATCCATGGCCATCATTTTGCTCTTGTGTTTTGAATCATTACTTTTTACCGTGTCCATCAGATGTAGTAGGTCACAAAACTCTCAGAATCAATATGGCATCATAAAACCCATATTGACCATGTGTGCTGGGCGATCCCCAAAGGTATAAATTATATCAGACTTCTGTTCAAAAGTGGTTGACAGATAATTTGCTTACTGAAGAATCAAAATTCTTTTTAAACCCTCTTTAAAGCATTCATAGAATTTTAACAGATAAAACATTCAGCAAAGAGGTCTGAAAAATGCTTCATGAGATAACTGTTGAGACTGGTGCAACTACCAGAAATTTACATCAGATAATGGTTTGTTCCTGTGTCTACCTATCTGAAATTACTGCTGACCACTAAGCAGATCTCAAAAGCAGAGTGAGAATAGAGTCACAGAGATTGTTATTCTCCTGGGTTTTTGGGCCAAATTGATGGTGACAAGCAGAAAGTTACATCAAGGGATCATGGAGTTTTTTGTGG
>VXBJ01003730.1:17841-102153 GCA_013400055.1 Nycticryphes semicollaris | reverse complement strand
TTTTTTTTTTTTTTTATGTTCACCTATTGCTTAATTTTCACCACAGAATTGGCTGAGGAGCAGAAACAGTATTTCCCAATTGATTAGTGATTAGTATCTTTGTGGGTCTTCTGTACAGAGTGTACTGGACATTATTTTGAGTTTGTTAAATGCCCCACATCACTGCAGTGGGTACCTCCTACCTCCATGCCCATCTAAATTGCTGGATGTCACTGAATCATGTCATTAGCACTGGGTGTTGCAGTACTGAAGCTTCAAGGCATTTAAGCACTAGACTGGAGCCAGTCCATGATGTCTTTCAGTGTCTGACCTTTTTATTTCTTGATGCTTCAATCTCTGCTGAAGATGGTTAATTTATGATGTTAGACTTTGTTTCCTTTCCCCATCTTACAGAAAATTGTTATTTTAAGTCCTTTTAATTATGGCTCTTACTTGATCAAGAGATGCAGAAGTTGGTAGCATGAGTCACTTTTCCTATTCAGCTTCCACAATGTCATGATAATGACACTTTCTTAATCTAAACACCTGCCTGTCCTCTGCAGTACCAAAAGCACCTCTGTTCTCCATTTGTATAATTTCATTTTGTTTGAGTCTTTTATTCTTATCTGTTAAGCCTCAGTCATATCATCTACATTTTCTTCACGCAATCTTTTTATTTCGCATCAATTCACATCCAACAGGTTACCTCCTTCTGTGCAAATTGTAACTCTAATTGATAGTGAGAATCCACCTTCTAGTTGCTTTTGTCTGTCTCTAGTGTAAATCTCACAGATACAAATATATATGTTTTATTTGTTGCATTACGGATGTGACAAATACGAAAAAATCAGTTTCATCTCTGAAGCTACTAAAGCACATGTTCTCAGCACTTGGAGAATTGTAACAGTTGGAGATAGAAGGGAAGCTGATGGGTCAGACTATTCACTCCTTTTCCATTGTCACATTGTTCTCAACAATATATACTTAACATTGTCCATCCCATTTTTAAATGTAGCTTCTTTTCATTCTACTTAAATCCAAAAAACTGAGAGACATACTACTGCTTTATAGCAGAATAACTCTCTTTGACTAAGACAGTTCTGGCTTTTAGATTTATTTTATTGAGTGTACAGACTGAGATGAAATGCATTTCATTTTTATAAAAAGCTAAAATATGGGTAATATGAAATCTGAGCTGAAGTGGGAACTGGTCCAAAATTACTAACAAATTTGTGAATTTTCAGATACTGAAAAGGGTATGATGACTTCCTAAAAGACTATTACTTGGCACCTTTGGTTATAACTTCCATAACCTCAGCCAGATAACTCTTATGCTGAACTACAAATAGGTGGAATACTTAGCTGTCATAAATCCAGTACCCCTGCTGACAGTGCTGCTTGGCCAATTTGCACCAGCTTAGGATCTGTCCTTTTGATTTGACCATATGTTTTTTGATGATAAGCATCACAAATTAGAACTGGATTTTTATAAAATCTTTTTCTCTTTTACGTCCCCAAGCATGGATGGGTGAGCAAAAGCTTTCAAACATTAGCAGCTCTGACTCTGGCATTAATGGCTGGTATTTTGAAATACACAAGACTCCGTTGTAAACTTTCCTTTTTCCTGACTAGAAGAAATTATGTTGCAAGTGACTCTTAATCCGCTATTGCACTGACAAAATATAAAAACAAGTCTAATCAGAAAATGCTGTAGGAGCTAGAGTATTAAAATAGGTACTGAGCATGTATCCTGTCTTCTTGAGTTTAGCCTACAAAATATTATACACTAAGGTTTCTTTCTTCTGAATTTTTTTGATTCATATTCAAACAAGAATAAGGCATAACTAGAAATGGGTGGCAAATTGATAGGATGTCAGAGGAGTAACAAAACTGATCAAATGATAAAATGAGAAAAAAAGCAGCAAAAGTAAAAAGCCAGGTCCCCCTGCTGTTGTATGATATAGCAGGAGTGGTCTTAAAAGAACCATATTAACAGAATGAGGTATCCTTGAAAATAATTCTTTTGTCATTATTAATTATGACAGAAGAAAAGAAAGGAAAAAAAAAAAAAAGGCTGAACAAAAGCCAGGCAGTCACATGAAGATGAACTAACCATCTGCAAAATTTTATACCAAGAATGCAGACAAAATATTAAAACAAAACTAAAGCCAATATCCAGAATAAAGGGGAAATGAAGAGTGTTACTGGGAATTAACTGAGTTTAAGCACATGTACCTCAGATTTATAAAACCAAATTAATTTATCATCTCAGGTAAGCCACCATTAAAAGGAAATATCAGAATGCAGCATACCTCAAATACTTTCTTAACTGAGAGGAGGCAGAGTGCTGAGCAACCAGGTATGGGCTTACCAAGGGGATTGATTAAGATGTGTCTGGTACAGGGGAACAGCAGTATCACTGTGCAGACCTGCTTCTCTCTTTTCATGATTGAATGCATCTTATTTTGCAGATGCTGCCTCGCATCAACACACTGAGGTCTGTCATGCAGAGCTGGGACCTAGTTAGATACTGCTGTTGTTATGACAAGTTTGCTGCAGGTATTACAGTTGTCTAAAAAGTGTTGTAATTTGATTTAGGGATTTAGGGATAGAATAATTATATCAGTGTAAAGTTAAAAAATAACCCGGTGAGCCAAGTGCATGAGAAGCTGGACGCTGCTTTCATTCATTTGCTAATAACTGCTGTAAAGATGGGTGGCGAGAGAATTCCTCTGATGAGAAGGCCATGAGATTCCTTCATAACGGAAATTTCTAAGAAACCTAAATAGATGAACAGGTCTTAATTCCACTTAAATCCATTCGGGACAGGATTATGTAATATGCATCAGATAGCAGCACATTGTAGGATGACAGTTTGGTTTTAAAGTAAATGTCAAGAGCCCCCGTGTTAAAGAAAAAAAAAAATCATCTATTCTTTTATAGCAGTATGGACAAACGTGAGACCAGAGATGAGTGGAGAGGGAGGAATGAATACTGCACAATGATGGCAGTGTTCACCCTTTGCTGATTCAACCTGTACCACTTGCCCTTCCTTGACAATCACTTTATATGCGATGGTGACTATATTAAGTATTTTTACTATTCCCAACAAAGTCACCCTGGAGGAATAGCACAGCAGACCTGCTAAGGTTCTCAGCTTCCATGCTTTAAGCTCCATCTTAATTAGCTGGTGGAGAGAATGAAATTATTTTGCCATTCTCGTGTCCTAACTTGACAAACTGGGATTTGGCACTAGTTCAGTATAAGACACTCTGTGCAGCTATATATGGTATGTGTTAATGATGCTATTAGTAACACGTTGCTGAATGTTAGCATGTTAGAGCTTGTAGTTTAATCTCTCTATGGAAGTGACTTGATTAATGTTAGAACAATCTTTTTTAACAAAGCTATAATTTCTGTGACACTATTTTATATTGTCAAAGGAAGAGGAATAATCTTTACATTGAATATTATTATGTTTAATTAAACAGGCTGTGCTAAGCTTCCTCCTCCTCTATCCATTCACACACATGTAATATTTTACCTGTTTTTAAAAAGCATATGAAAATTTGAAGGGTCACTGGTCACCTTAGTGAGTCCCCTAATGGATGATCTGCTGAAGGCTGATGGGTACCTAACAGTATACTATTTGCAGAGTGCCCAGTCACTGTTAGATGTCACTTCAAGAGGCCATTTCTGTAGATCTAGTATTTTTATATGAGGACTTGTCATTGGAATAACTAAGACAGATCTTCTAATGGGAGTAGTGACACAACAGGGACACATTCATCAAAGGAGTAGCAGGTAGGGTGTTTTTTGGAAGGGGAGATTGTTAATGATTAAATGGCAATCCTTCTAATTAAAAGTCAAAGGTAGATAAATAAGGGATAACTCCCATGATAATTGCCATATTTATATATTTAGAGAAACCTAGCACATCATAAATATTAAATCGGGCTATTATCTGAAGTGTGTCTGTGCCAGGGATCCATAAATAAAAACCTTAGGGGCTAATCATTAGAAATTGTCATTATTTATACAACAAACAGGAAAGCTATGTCTTCTTTTCAAGTGTAAACCACAAAGGAAACATGCTTATTTTTTTGATTAATCTTTTGGGGAGGAGAAAAGAAAGAATAATGCAGTGGGAAACTGCAAATATGAGAACATCTCAGCCATGAGAAAATCTTTGAAGAAAAGCTTGGCTTCTCTTTTCTTCTGAGCATTAACCTCCTATTAAGTACACTAGTTTTATGTCAATGTGTAGCTCCATTGACTTCAATTAGGCTATCTCAGATACCCACCCTGCTGAGAGAGCAACCACAGACTTTTAAAAATCCATCCAACACAGAAATGCGGCAAGAGTGGTGAATCAGGTCATTTGTGTAATTTTAATCGTTAGTTCTGCCTTGCACCTTATGTAATAATTTATGCAAAGAAGGTACCTAAAAGCCCTTTTAGGGTCTCTGGTATTGCTTCTGCTGTTACTGGAACTATTTTATGCCCATTTTTGCAAGAATTAAATGTATATTACGTGCACAATTTTATGAACAGTTGGCTTCACTGAACCAGGATGTTGAGGCATTGGGACAGATCTTGTACTGCAATAGACCCTGGGAGTGTTGTCTCCTTGGATAATACAATGCAACCAAAAACCCACACTGGCTGAAAAGATTGAGAAAGTGGGTCCTGACGATGTGAGCTTGACTCTACAGTCTTCTGGGAAAGTAGAAGGGAGTATGCTGTGAGTAATGCATCAGTACAGAATCTGTAAAGAAGTTTCATTGGAAGCTGCAACGGAATTGTGCCATGGACAAGTCAGACCATTGCCTCTAGATTATTTTTGGAATTGCTTTTGATTTGGCCAGAGATTATTCTTGATCCACTAGACGCTCAAGCTCCAGTAACAAGGACAAAGTATGAGAGAAATTCAGCAGCTTGACATTGGGATATTGACAAAGCAGCACAGCTACTGACAATTGGCAGACCTTCCCTTCGTATCCCAGCTGTCAGTCCTACGGTAATCCTCTTTGTCCTTTTGACTACTGAAAAAGGATGATATTTTTTCCTTATATTGGCTATTATATGAAAGCTAGTAGTTATAAACAGTTAAAAATCCAGCTAAGAAGTACTAAGAATTACTTGAGGGGAGTACTAGCCAGCTATTGCTGGTACACTAAGCCATCAGATCTTTTTGAAGCCTGCCAAGTAAATACATTGCAAAATCATTCATACAGTTGCACAGAGTTTTTAGGCAGAAGCAATATTCTGCAAGCTGAGATCCTGACTCCTTTCTGAATTTCGGTAGTTTTGAAAGGAAGAAAGCCCTGCAAGTTTGTGAAGTCACTCATCCAATATGTGAGGCCAAGAGTAAAAATAGGACCCCTGACCTCTCCCTTCTTCCTCATTTAGATACTTTTCCCTGTAACAGTGGGTAAAGTGCAGTAGTGGAATACTATTGCTATTAAGTGAAAAATGAGCTTTTACAGGGAGCCATGAAAATGAAAGTAATAATTAAATCTTCATATAACTTTAGGTTGTATTGTAAGTGCTTAGCTGAAAAATTCGTCTTTAACTCATGGCCCGCAGCAATCACATCTGTTATATTTTAGGAACAGAAAGCTAATGAGGTGGAATCTGGAGTACTGAGCTTAATTGGGCTTGTTTTGATTAAGTGTATGTGCTGGGAATATTTTACACACTACTATAAATTGCAAAACAGTCAACATAAACCACAAAATTTGCAAAATCCATTGTGCATAGTGTTAGAGAAAGGACTGTTTCCAATAAACAATAAATATCAAAAGAAAATATATGAGGTTTTGATGAAAAAAAAAGTGTACGTTAATTTCCCTAATTAGTGAGTTCCTATGGTTGTAAATGCATTTCTCTCTCTTGTTCACATGCATGCAAATGCACACACAGAGACACTCACAAATGTACTGTACACTGTGCGATTGTAACAGTTTGGGTAGATTAGGTTTGACTGGCAAAGGCATTTAAAACTGCATAATCTTTATACAAGCATGAAAATTTGATGCATCCTTTATATATTACATATTTAGCAGAAAGAACAATATTTTACAGCAGTTTTAAAAATATGAATTTCAAGGAGGGAAGGGTGCAGTTTTTCTCCTGCCAGCCCTTATCACTTTACACCATAGTCTTAGATAATGTAAACCTGCATAGCTTCATTGACTCCAGTACACTTTGCTGATCCACTCGATTTAGATCTGATGTCTCAAGTTCCCATGTGAATTCAAAACATAGGAAGGAGAAAAAAATATGAGTAGTATATTTTAGCAACATCTAAAATGATTTTAAATGTTTTTTCTCTACATTAAAAAAAAATACTCCAAGCTGGATGTCTGATAATTTGGTATCCTCCATAACTAGAGACAGATGATGACTCTTCAAAGTAAATTGCATGTAAATGAAAAGTCATTCTGTTTAGATAGCAGTAAAAACCAAATCAACAACAAAAAAATAACGTCCAGTGCTTTCATTAATAACTCTCAAATTAACATTAAAGTTGGAATACCTCCATTTTTACACATTAAGAAAGTGGGGCACCAAGAACTGGCTGACAGGAAGCCAGTGACAGAATTCCCTGAATGATGATGGTCTGTCCAGTGGCCACTTGATCTGCCATAGCCTATGGAGGCCGACATAAGCTACATGGTAGAATCATTTGACTTTTGAATCCTTCTCTGGCTATCTGAGTTGAAGATTACATTTGAAGCGCTGATATAGGTAAAGATATTTTCTACGACTCAGACATGGCTGTCTCATGTTGAGCCTTTTCAGCTGGTAGATATTTTCACCCTGACCTCAAATCCAAATAAAAAATTTAGGCTGAGATTATTATTTTTTAAATTTCATTAGGATTCGGTTATCAGGTTCTTCAAGCCTTTTAAGATCCCAGTGTCGATCAATAGATCTAATGATTTAACTTAGCTGCTCACTGGTCTTACACATTTCAAAGCCTTTAGCCGGGGACACAATTATTGCTAGGTAAAGGAGTCATTCCTTCAGATAAGTCCACAGCTCACTAGGAGGTAATAGGTATAAATGCACTGAAGACAGGAAGCACACTGCATTTAAGGACAGATACTCTGCAGCCCTCCAGGAAAATGATGATCTAAATGTCTTCAAGCACTGGATTAAATTCTTCTGTCAAACTCAAAATCCCACTGGTGAATTGCAGCTCCTTCTACTGGGGAAGGATAACAGTATTTAATCACACATAGACCTCCTATGTACTAGTAATACAGGCTAAGGGACTGACTGAACAACAGGAAGGCAAAGTACAATAGCTCAGGTTAGGTCTTGCTGGAACATGCACCTTCACTCTTGGAAAAAAAAGTGTTCTATCTAATGACCACAGTTATTCAGGGTTTTGGCTTTACATTCCATTCAAAAGTGTGCACTGCTAGTTGTATTGTGACCCCTAAGACTGAATTGTTTGATTGGTTCAATAATGACTCTGAGGAATGAGAGTCACCTACTGTATTATCAACTCCACCTCCTGGGGCTTTCCTTAAAGGGGTTTCCATTCAAGTCTGGTCTAGAGTAACATATGCAATTACACTAGGAAGAATGAAAATGTGAAGGGGGCAGACACTGCAGCTTCAGGTCATGAGACGATTGCTGGCTGTGATTAGGAAGAAATCCCCTCCTCTTAAATGGAGTATAATAGTGTTCATATCTAAGGATTCAGGACTGGCCATTGTTAAAGATAGGATATTCCCTGTGACAGTTCATACAGGCTCTGATTTCCCTCCTCTTTCCCTTTCAAAATGCAGCAAAGGAAAAGAAAACTTTCAAAAACTTTCTACTTTTTCAGTAAAAAAGAAAGGGGAAGGGGAAGTAAAGAAGAAATAAATTTTACTACTCTGCTGCTCTGCTGCCAAACCTTCTGCTACAGTTTTCAGTTTTTCCTTTAAATGTCATTTTGAATGTTCCTTTTTTTTTTTTCCCCACATAGACAGTGTTTAATGTTTCTAATATTTGATGTAAAAATTCTGAATTAATTTCACTGTACTGAGCCTACTAAATACAATTTCTTTTTTAAGCATGTTGCTCTTGTGAAAGACCATCGTCTCTAAGGATTGTCTGTCAGTCACCTCATAAAATAAAGGTTATTATTATTATCAGTGCGAACAATAGCTGATGACTTCGAGTTGAAGAAAGGTCAAGAGACTAATCACTGATAGGCTTTCAGCAGCTATCGTTTCTAGTCAGGACTTAAGCAATTGTTGAAGGCATACTTTTTCACATTTAAAATTTATTCTGTTTTTCCTCATTGTCTGTATACGTGCATGCATGTGCACACAAATCCATCTCAAGTTAGGTCTTTTTGTATCTGCCAAGTTTCACTCAAAGAAATGAACATGAAAACATAATGGTTTCAGAATCTGGAATATGAATAATTGTGACATTCATGCATTGTGTCTCAGAGGGGAGTAAGTGGATGGGGACTCTCTTTTTCTGTTAGTAGCTATCATGTCTGTGGCATCCCTAGAGGAAGATTCAATTCTCTAGCGTGATTCTGAAACCACAACTCCAGTACTCTGCTTTCACTGGAATCCTTAGTCCACCCACCCTACCCAAGAGCATGAGTGGTTTCTCAAGACCTGTATTTTAGAATTCTTTCACTATAGAACTAGACCAGGTTTTCTGGAGACACGTCTTCTGATCTTACAAACTATGGAGTGTGAGTAATGTATAAGGCTGTTTAGCTCTGGGAGACTGAACAGAACTGGTGGGACGTGCTGCCTCTTCGCAAACTTCAGTTAAAGCGTGAGAAGTTTATATAGGCCAGCAGTGTCTTCCTTCAAACTGAAGTGGGTCAGGCTTGGAATATGTAATGTAGGTGGAGACACAGCATTCTAGATGGAGAGAACTACTCCCGCAAGGCTGGCATCAGCTGAGTCTCTTCATTGTTTCTGAATGCATTGTTGAAATCACTGAACAAGTCATTGTTGGTAAACGACTGCCTGAAATAGTCTATTTCTTCACTGTAGATTTAAAAGAAAATATTAGAGCAAGAGAAAAAGGAGGTGAAATTGATTTCATTTAACAACAACCTTCCAGCCTTGCCTCACGTCTCACTCAAATAACCTTTGTAACTAATTATAGTGCAGCCTGAAAATAAAGCACTTCTAGGCTGAAGGGTTTTAGAAGTCATCAAAATTATCCAGTGCTCAATATAGCCATAATCCTATATGCTATTATGTTCTTGTGCCAGCAAGGCTGCTTGCAAGTTAACATCTATAGAGCTATGAGAGGAACAAGAGGCAAACACTGGTATCATCAAATGTTATATTGATATCCAAAGATATTATGGCAGGCTGGGAAATCAATAATTTCTAAGCACTTTCTTCTCTTGACTTTGTATTAAATTCTAAGTGATTGTAATAATTGGTGGGTTTCCTCCTTTTTCAGGTCTAGTAGCGTACCCAGGCACTCAGCTTCATGCACTGTCCTGACAGACTACTCTTTTTTTTCCTCTGTGCCCCTTAAAGATTAGAAGTATGCTTTCACAGTTGTTGGATACTACCCACTCTAATATAAATTTACACTTAAAAAAAGCTTATCTTTCCCCCACTCCATTTGTCTTAGTTTGGACAGTCTTTTAAATCCTGAGGAATCAGGATTTAAAGACTCTTTATCTTAAAAGGACTTATCATTCTTAAAAATAGAGCCTAATTTCCTTCCATTACCACTTCCCATATGATCTCTGTCTTGATGATGATATGTCTGGGTCTCTGCTTCTGTCGGTGTTTTTCCTTTATGCTAAATATAGTATTCTAAATATTTTAATTTTTTTAAAATTTATTTTTAATTTTTTTTTTAACTTTCAAGAGGCCAAATGCTGCATGCGCATTTCTGTGGGGGAAATTTTTTTTCTAATGTTTAGTGACCTTCACCATATACTACAAGGTTTATCTGTTTGCTTACTTGGGCTTCCTTCAAGTCGATAACTCCCGACTGTAGCCCATGCACCATTAGTGATTCATGGAGCAATTCCTGGAGGTCCATAGAGAACTGCCCAGCAAAGAACAGTTCTTCTGCATTTCCAGATGCTATCTTACATTAAAACCAACTGAAATTACATTTAATAGTTTCTGAATGTCACTATTAAATATGGTAACTGCTGTTACACAGGGCTGATATCTAGTTTGACTAGTAGGAGGGGAAAGTGGGAATCTAGGGGTTGAAACATGACCCACACCCCATAAAATTACAAGAACACTAGCTCTTCACAACTTTTCTGCCACAGCTATAAACCTCTGATTGACCTGTATGGAATATCCATTTGAGTCAAATCAGTTTTATGATTTCTAAACTCTGATGGCTTTAATTTGCTGTAAATCTTTCCAGAGATTATGGTACTTTGTACAGCATACCTATAAATAAATCCTGTGACAGCCTCATTAATCAAGCCACATTTTAAAAGTATTAGCCTTTTGAATCCATGACTTATCTTACCCCAATTCTAATTAGTGCTCATCCAAATCAATATTTTTATTGCAAACTAAGGAGTTACGCTGAGACTGATCTAGATCTTCTTCATTCTCCAGCTAATGTACCCCAATGTATGTGAAGCATTTGAAAACTTGGCTCCACATTGGCATATTGCAAATGGATCTCTAAAGAGATCAGTCACAGTACTATAAAGTTTACTCCTGGTATTTTCCACTTCGAGGACCATGAGAAGAGGACATGAGCTGGGCACCTTAATTTTCTTTGAGGAAAGTAGGTGACTCAAACAGGAAGATCAAACACCAACCTACTGAAACTGAAGCCATGTAAAATTGGTCAGCACCTAAGAACCTTGACTTTCTTATTCATGAAAGAATCATTAAACCTTTAAAACCAATATATATTATTTTCTTCTTTGTGGAAGAGCTTCAAGAGGAGTAGTGAGAATGTCCCCACTCTTGACCAGCAGGAAACTTTGTAATTTGTGTTTTGACTACTGGGATGTAAAGATATCAAAAGTAAATACACTAGAGAAAAATATGGTTCCTAGGTCTTCCAGACTCCTTGCTAAATGTTCTGATCTGTAGGATAGGGTGTGTATTAGTAAAAGTTATCTATAGCAAACTTTTACAGTTAGTTATCAAAGTCCAAGACCATGGTTTGGTAAGACATTTTGGATTGTCAGCAACATGGATTTACTGCATGGAGTTAAAAACACAACTTTGAAAAAGACAACTCATTTGGGCATATGAAGGGAACAGAGGGTACAGGATAGGAGCTTGAGCAGATTAGTATGCCATGTGGCAGTAATATTTTGCCGAACATAATGTTGTATAGAATTACTTAAACTCACCACTCTTATTTCTCTCTCCAGTCAGTGGAGGACACAGTAAAGGATACCTTTGGCTATGAATGAGCCTGCAGGGGTGCTTGACTCCACCAGTGGATAAAACGATGCAGCCTAGATACTCAGGTTATGTGAGATGAATCCAATCCTACAAGTGAAAGCATGAGGGTACTTAAGTAAAGGAGGACCTACTTGGCTGGACTTGCATGTCAGATAGCTGCTATATTTCTCAGCTCTACCAAGACATCAAGGCATGTGCAGAAGAACTTCCTCAGGGAACCTTTAGAGGTTGGGAAGCAGATGAACAGAATTTTTCAGGATCTTAAAGTTGAACCTGAGTAGTTTAAATTTGTTTACACTTTTTTAATATTTTGCATTTTCTGCATCTGCCCAAGTGCGCCATGTCACAAAGATGGTCACTTCCTGAATACCTCTGAGTACATCTATCTCTTTAATCTTTATATGACAGTAATGTGAAAAGGAACTAGCATAAGTTATAAATATGATTCTTTATGTGGTGAATTTTGTTGAGGGGAAGAGAAAGTAACAGATTCTCAGATGATGGAGACAGAGCACAGAGTGTGTCATGTAACACTCACTGGCGGTATATCACACCAGAACCTGTGAAAAAAACAATGAAGGATACTGAAATGTGTTTCCCTCCAATGTTATCACTGAAAGTCAAGTAAAGGCAACATTCACACCCATCTTCACCATCTTTTATGTCTAAACATATCCACAGCTCTGACACTCTTCCCTTTAGCTGTTAACAGGTGACCAATCTTGACAATACATTCTGATGTCCCGTATGATTTTGTCTTCACCTAACCCAGAAGCTGGAGTCTCCTGTCAGATGCATGCTTCACTGAAGCTGACTTGGTACTTGTCTGGAAAAGACAATCAGACAATGACTAAAAAAAACCCTGCAGGATAGCTTGAGTAACCAGCTTCAATGTAGACATTGTCACTGTTGATTTCAGTGGTGCGGGGGTTCAATCTGACATTAAATCACCTACCTTTAGAAGTCTGAAGGGACACTATAACCCCTTTACAGTTACGGGAGAGCAAGGGCTTGCTTCAGATAGCCACACAGCTAGGTGGGGTCTCCTAGCTGTAGCTAGGAGGGTTGAAATGTGACCCACACCCCATAAAATTACGAGAACACTGCAAATCTGTAGACAGCTGCATTTAAACTGTTGAATTCCACCTCCTGGCACACATTTAGATTGTTCCGTGTGGACTTGAATTTAGGTGTCATTAGTTTAAGCAGGGTCCTATCCATGAAGCTGGATGACATCAATCCCGTACAAGAGATCTGAAGACCCATGTCAATTTTGCAATACAGGTAACCAACAATGTTTTTGCCCTGTGAATTTCTTTTTCTCTAATAAGTATGGAGAGATATGGACCTACTGGAGAGAGTCCAGCAAAGGGTTATGAAGACAATTAAGGGCCAGGAGCATTTCTCAAATGAGGAAAGGCTAAAAGAGCTGTGACTGTTTAGTCTAGAGAGGATAAATGATAAAGCTACGCCCTTTCCCACTGATTAAATTATTTGCATTTATTACAGTGCAAATGCCACAATTTTCACTGGGTATTTTGATTTCCTAACTATTTTAAAATACAAGTTATCTTGTGCATGTATATGTGTTTGTGTGTTTATATGTCTGTCTATTTGCATGCCTTTCAAGATAAAATCTCCCCAAGGATGAAAATGTGCTCAACATTTGTCCAGTAATGAAGGCAATTGACAAGTTATATCAGGTATCTTTGCTCCCATTTTGGACAGTTTCTTTCATTTCTACATCAAAAATGTGTGATCTAAACCAACAAAAATGGTTGAACTAGAATTAAAAAGCCTTTTAACCAAAACTTAGGAATGTCCTGGACACCAGGTTGCTTGTGCCACTACAGTGCTAGATGTTATCATCAAATTATATAATCTCAATGCATTGAGATACTTTGGATCATGTTTTGCTCCACAGATAGGACAGTATAGCCTAACATTTGGCCAAATTACCTTGTAACTACAAATTCAGATTTGATTTTTTCCATTTGCCCATTTGTTCTGGATAAATTGAAGCCAAAGATCCTTCCTTCCTAACATTTTCTGTAACAAATTCAATTTGTAGTGCTGTGTAATAATGGACTGACCATAAATGGTGCAAATCTGCCAGTAATTGGCAAGCAAATGCTGTCTGAATTTGATTATGTTTATTCTTATAGAGATCAGGTCTTACAAAGGCGCTCATTTTGTACGTGAGCATTCAGGGCATTCAAATATCTGCAGGACTATGGACTGGTAAGGCGTGCATGTTCCTTGACTTACTGCTGAATTCAGAAGGCAAAGGTGTGTGCTTGGAGACAGTTCGAGGCAGTACAGGCAAAACTGAATTTTGCTGCTCTCAGGAAAAAGAGCTGGGACTGAGTCCTGTTCATGCCATAGCAGCAGGTAAAGCAGATGTGGCGGAAGGAAGAACTGGGGAAGAATACTTCAGATTCAGTTTCGCTGGTTCCACTGCCTCCACAGGGAAAGCAGGACCATGACTTTGCCCTGAGGAGCCATCTATGTAAGCTCTTTAGACACATTGCTTCCAGCAGCACCTACCTCCTCTCACAGCTCCAAACTTCCTTCAGTGGTGGCAATGATAAAAAGCAAACTAGCTTCTTAGGACTTTAGTGAAATAAGCATTAAGGCTATCATGGAATTTTTTCTTATTTTTCTTTTTTTCCCCCCCTAACTATTAGTTTAAGGACTCGTCTACCTTGCTGATGCATAGATTAACTGCTTAGTATGTCCAGGAACTATACACAAAAAGTGACCTGTGATCCCCATGGTCAGATTAGTTCAAATAGCAAAGATGCCTTACAACCAAAAAAAAAGACAGTCTGTGTTTTTGCAGACAGAGAAAAAAGTTAAGCAGCTTGCTAACAGCATCCCAGGAATTAGCCCTGGGTAATGAAATATCTAACTCAATATGCATAAGCAAGCACTTGCCTAACTAAATTACCTAATAATTCTGATATTGGCTGTTGAGTTTGTATAAAAATATGTATTCACACATTTTAACATGGAACTCCCAGCTGATTTTAGTAGGGAACTCTGTAGAGAGAACATTGGCAGGCTACCTCTCTGACTGAGCAGGACTGTGGGAGGTTTAAGTGTGTTCTGGGTAATGTAGTCTGATTTCTGTTTTAATGGACTGAATAACTACAAGAGGCACTTATGTTAAATGGCCCGACTGAGAACTCAGCAGCCAGTTGAGGTAAGAGAGAGTTTAAGGTAAAAGTAATAATCTATAAGAGTTTAAAATCCATTGTTCCAGACGAGAATATAATGCTGAATACCAGAGCTCAAGAGAGCTGGTGGGACATTCGGTTCTCTGTCTGACCCTGCTGGTGATCTGCTGACTGATCTTGCACGAATTTAGGGAATATTCCCGAGTGCTCATTTAAATGCCCATAAACCAGTTGTGTTATAATTTATTTTCCACTTGGGAAACCATGGGAGGAGAGATTCTAGAGCTTAACAACTAATGTTCCTGAAGTGCTTTAGGATTGCTGGATGAGTGATACTCAGTAAATAGAACATTTAGAGACTTAAGTTAAATCTATCTGAAGTAATTCAGGAGGATCTCCATTGAAGCCCACTGAGTTGTAATAGCACAATGTTAGAATGAGTAAAATCACTTTGAATTCCATTTTTAGGAAGAAGAAAACTACCTCTCAGCCACTTTACATGTTGTGTTGCTGTTAATACCATAGTGATAAGTACAGAAATAGTTTCATGTGAGCACTCTTTCATATCCACACCACAGAGGCAAATATCTGCATAAGATGCTGTAGCTGTTCGCAAAGTCATGAGGAAAGTTTGTCCAATGATGACATGTCTCAACCTGGCTGTGGATTAAATCACATATGATTTAACCTTATGTCATATGAAAGAGAAAAGTCCAGTAATTTGTATACTTGATGTTTGATATCAAAGATATGTCAAGACAATGCTATTTTTTAAGACAAACCCTTTAGTCTCCTGATGATTAAAGGACTTAGGGTGGAGGAAAAATGTCTGAAACAGATTCTGGACTTGTGGAAATGGGATGAACTTTTTTTTAAATATTATTTTAGACATTTTTCTCCAAAGCTTTTGGATTTCCATCATGAGTCCACTGAGTCTGGGGAGGAATTGATTTTAAAAAGTAGTAATATAGCAGCCCAGTCAAAAGTGAATTGAATTTAAGCACATTCAGGGTAGTATGAAGCTTTTAAAAGACATGCATTTTGGAAAAATGCTGAAGGGAATTCCTAGCTTTCCTCCCTTTTTGGTACATGAAGTTTATGTACTTCTGACAGACAGAAACTAAAACTGACTAAAGGAATTTAGTGAAAAGGTGACCTGGTGAAGTACTCTTTTTTTTCTGTTCTTTTGGGAGCAAAAAGGGAGGGTTAACTTTCAAGTTTCAGTCATAGCATCGGTAAGGTTAAGAGGAGAGTTAGTTCAAAGGAATACAGTTCCAAAGAAATTGAATATTGTCTTCAGTGAGCACAGAGCCTTGGTGTGTATGTATCCTAGGCACCTAGATATAGTGGTGCTTCATCTTCAGAGAGTCACTGAGAATCTACATTCCCAAAGAAATCAGTGAAGAAAGCTGCAAGGTGATCCAATCTGCTTAAACTAAATCTGCTTAATTTTCTTCTCACAGTAAAGGGAAATAACAAGAAATGTTACCTTTTTACTGATAGCCACTAACATGCATGTTCACTTAAAAAAGGCAAGGATGTCAACATTGCCTGTTCATCAACCACCTTGTCGTTTTTGGCCTAAGGAGTGTGAAAGTCTCGAGTCCCCTCAGCTCTGTTGTGTGATAGAGTGCATGGAAAATCAAGTAGGAGCTGTGTAAAGGAACACTGCTTTCAAAGAAAGAAGGAGAGTGGTGACCCAGAGTCTGATCTCCAAAGTGTGATGTATCTGGATGCTGATTCCTCCTGATTTCACAGTAAGGATGACCATGTGAGTGCTCATCCCTGTACTTTGACCATTTTAAACTCAACAGTGCAGCCTTAGGTCCACTCTAAGAATTAAGTGGGTTTCCAAAACTGGTATTTCTTCACATACATATATGCAAGCAAATTTCAGAGCATGGCTAATGTATGATGAAATTTCAGTACTCACAGGAGCAGAGAGTACTGGGTGGGAAGGTTCACTGTTAGAAGATTAATGAGGGTTTAGGTTCATATCATCATCTTACACAAGTTTAAGTGAAATGAAGTGAGCTGAATCACTCACACTTGTTTTTAAACTCTAGAAAAATCTCAGCCCCAAAAGAGAAATTAATTGTCTGAGAGCACTTTTGCCTATTGGTACACAGAGCATGAAAATTTAAATGCTTTCAGATAGGATCTAAACAGGGATATTTCTGGAATAAATGTTTTCGTCATGTGGCAAAAAAAAAAAGAGCTTGTTTAGATGCTTAAGTATGGATAATGTTCCTAGCAGCCCCCAACCCTTTCTGCCCCCAAAGTTAAGCACCTACTCTTTTTTTAAGATGTGGGACTTCTGTATAACCTTTCTCTTGTAGATTTCTTCCTCAGCTCAATGTTTTGTGATGGATATATTTTCGGGTCTCTCTCACTCTCTCTCCATTCATTGAAGAGCCTTGCAGCTGTATTAATATGTCTTAACTTATGCCTAGTTTTACTAGCAGTATTACTTGTCTTATCTTTTGTGGTGCCTACAGAGAGGGTTGCCATACTCTTGCTTCCAGTCCAACCAATGGACCCAGAAACATGCAGCATCAAGGTGTGGTGAAAGCACAAGGATCTGATGCCTGTGTTGCAATATGGTATGTATACCCCTGTGACTGGATGGAACAAAAAAAAAAAGCACTTGGTTTTTATAGTTCAAAATATGACAGTTCTGTCTGCATAGGGCTCAAAGGACTGTCTGCAAGGGGTAGACAAGCCTCTATATCACTAGTTTCAAAAGTTCTTTGTTCACAGTACAATTTTTGCTTTGAACCAGCTGTTCAAGTGATGACCCTGGACAATACCTTCTGTTGTTTTCCGATTTGTTTACATCCTGCCAATTCCACATATAACACAAATGTCATCAACAGCAGTGGTGTTGTGTCCTTATGATAGGGAAAAGACAAGCCTGTACAGACTTTATTTCTGTCTCTGGAAATAGACAGGAGCCTGAGACAACATCTATACCAGTAAATTGAATTGTTTGGGCAGCACTTTTTTGAAACTGAGGCCAGCTGGCACCCTACAGCCACATACAACCTACTAAACGCTCATCCTCCAAAATGGGAGGCCATGTTTCAGCTCCAGTGGGAATTGCCTTTCCTTGATTCTGATCCCCTGAGCAACCCTGGGAATTCCTTGGGAGAGTTCTAACTTGGCCCCAGAAAAAAGTGCACCAAGAGATGTTTAACGGCTTAACAGTATGGATGGCTGAGCTGCTTGGTGTCTGAGCCCTGACACTGTCTCACCCGCTTGCAGAAAGTTGCTTTGATGCTCTTTTGTGGATTTCAGATGTTACCATATGATATCTTCGTTTCTCACTATCAAGTTCAGGCGCTGTAGTCAAGGGTTTGGAGGTAGGGAGGGCAGGAAATGGCTGCAAGGCAGAGATCAAATGTTTCAGTAAATTCTTGGGATAACACAAAGCACACAAAAGAATATTCAAATAAGGTATATTCTGCCTTAAGAATATAATATATCAATGTTTGGGCTGGCGCTATATTACAGAATTTAATTTTCAACATGGAAAAAAGAAAAATGAAGGGAAAGAAAACCACAAAACTCTTTAAATGTACTACATGTTTCTATAAAATTGTGTAAATTAATTTTCTGTTTATATTCACTTTTCATGAATGAACTCGTACTTTTTCATATCTAGAAGAGCTTTTATGTTATAGCTTGCTTTCTGCCTCTATGAACTGGTAATGAATACTACAGCATTAATTTGGAAGGAGACACATTTCATTTTTCTTAAACAGACTATATTGAAGTCCATTGTTACCATTAAATCATTCAGAAAAGCACCTAAAATGGAGGAAAATACTTGAGTGTAGTATAATGTTCTATTCACTGATAACAGGTGACTTGTACTTGATCATAGCCTTGGATTTTTATTCACAGTATGCTTACACAGAATAAAAATCACTGGAAAGTTGTAGATAATTTTGGTTCAATTACATGGCAGAAATTTTAATTTCTGAAGCTAAATTGAAAATAAAAGATGAGGGTATAGTTGGCTTTATTTCTTCTATTGAAAAACATAAAAAAACCCCCCATGTGTCCAAGTGCTAGAAAGGAAATTAGTCCATTTGGCTATTAGAATTGTATATCACAATGAGGGAGGGAGTAGAAATGAGAGACAGTAGAAATGTTTACCAGGCAGTGCTAACAACCTTCGCATTTAGGTTTTTTGAGGGACAAATGGTTTTGCTTAACTGGCTTAGAAGGGTAGAAAAAGCAAGCAGCAGCTAGCTTTTAAAGAATGAAGAAGTGACTTCTTTCATGTTTGACTTACTTTTGTTTCATGCTGTTAATTGTATGTAGACTTTTATAGTCAACTAAAAGGTCTCTCGAACGGACCCATAGTACTGGATCCTATAAAGAGATCAAGACAGAAGTGCCATCTTTCAGAGTATGTCTATGCTGCATATGCATGTTAGTGGGATACCCACAGACGTGTTCATGCAGAAATAACTCCAAAGCTGGGAACAGGATCTGCTTGAACCAAAGAGTGCAGCTGATAAGCAGGGCTTGTTCCCTCAGGCACAGCATCATACCAGCACCACTTTCATTCCTCATGCTGATACTGAAGAAAGCTGCACTGAATGCTGTGGGCACAGCGGTACATGCAGGGCTTTGAGCACCAGGTTCCACAGCAACTGCCTAAAGCACCAATTCTGTGCTGTGAGCTCAAGAGTTAGACTGTTCCTCCAGGGCATCAGCAGAGCTGGAGCTGAAGAGGAAGGTACAGGACAGCAGATGGTTTTAAAACAAACAAACAAACACTCCAGAAAACAGATGGGAAAAACCCAAGTGGGATGAACATGATGTGGAACAGTCCAGAGCAGCAGCTTTGCTGTGAGTGTTCATAGGCTGGGTAACTAAGGCACTATAGAAAAGTGGTGAAGGAAGTTCCTGACTCTCTGGGGGATACGGGAAGAACGACTGCACTAAGTCTGCTAAGTTGGAAAAGAGTAGATGTGCTTTTTACAGTCATCTTTGAAATTGACCTCCAGGTGAATGGCAATAATTTCCACCCTTCCAAAGCTGAACTAATAGGAAAAGACTGTGGTCTCTGGTTTTGTCATTCAGCTCTACCACCCCTCAGCTGAGTAACCCTATAACTTTATGGCAAGAGAAAGAGTTTAGTTTATGAAGGGCAAAATGAACTTCTGGGTTCAAAATCCAATTCGGATTTAATATGGCAAATCTTCATCTCTGTGTTTTCCTATTATAAAAGGAAATGTGGAGACTCTGTACTTGTACACTGAATGATGGTGCTGTGGCATAAAAAACAACACAGGTCTGGATTACCCCCTTTTCTTTGGATACAATTTTTTTTTTTAAGTCCATCTCCATGAATTTACAAATGCAAATGTGATTTAATAAAGGACAGTGGGTGTCTGTGTGATGTAGTTGCATGAAGCAGAGAGAAAGATGGGAGTGGATGGTGGATAATTCTAATCAAACTGCTCACACCTTGCCCTCCTTGACATGCAATACCACTTTAAACAGCAGTGCTCTAATAGAGAAAAGAGCTACTGTACTTACCCACTCAATAATTTGCATAATTTTGAAGAGCTGGAAATGTCACTGCTGTTTTATGATAATTGTTGGGAAATGATTAGCTATAGCATTTATACATTCCAGGGGAAAAAAAAAAAGTATTTTACTATTCTCTCTTTAATATTAATAAGGACTAATAAAATGAAAAATAAAATCACCTTGGAGGACGAACATTATGTGTAAAATAATAGGTGTCATACGAAGGCACATGAGTTATCCATCCATTTGCTGTAGCTTGTCAGATCTAAGAAAGGCTTAAAAAGACAAGCTCTTGACTGCCCCTCATACAATTTCAAATGCCAATTTTAACAATAGGAATAGCTAAAAATAATCCATTATTTTCTTTCTTCTCTGTCGTGTAGCTGTGATTAGACTAGATATTTAGATACTGCAAATTTATGCCTCCTGTGATGCAAACATTTTTTAATTGTGACAGATGTATATGAGCTGTTCATCTCTTGTTTACCATTCTTCTCCCAGCTAAGTCCTTTGATAAGATGATTGAGACATCAGTTCAAGTTAACAGAACATTGTCCTCACAGCTCCCTGAACTTATGAAGAGCTGTTGTTTTAGAGGTACATGGAGTAAAGAGTAGCTCCAATACAAATTCTTGAAGGAGCATGGTTTTATAGAAGTGCCCATCCAGCACCCTTTCAGTTTCTGTGTCTTTCTTAGATGCCTCTTTTTCTTATACTGTACAGCTGAGTTTTAGAAAGGTCATTTTCACAATACTCATGAAAGGCTAGACTGCAGCTTTTTGGCCCTGCTCCATCTGGGAACCTGGCTGTGAATACCAGCCTCTCTCTGGGTTTTCAGTCTCTATGTGTGATGTCTCTGCAGAATGGAAAGCTTATTAATCAGTTTCTTCCCACTTTAATATAACTCCTCAATTACTCTTGCAGTATAGAAAGGAGAGGAACAAAGAGATGGCAATTACTATTACAGAGATGAAGGTTTTAGGAGAATCTCTTTAACCAGCACAATTTTAACAGAAGACGAAGTAACACGTATTTGTGTGATATGAACTCTCATTCAAAGAAACATGATTTCTATCCAGACTAAGTAAGTGTTCCAAAATGGGATATATATTCCATAGAAAGGTCTTCATATGTAGTTATGTTTGTTTAATCAGGAAAATATTATCAGAAATAGCTAAAAGTTCTCTATTTAAAAGAATTGTTTATTTCTTTTCCTTTATTGAAGAATAAGCTTAAACAATTCTTGACTTTTTTGAAATGCAGGTGAGAGAACAAAGGGTAGCCTGAACTGGCATGAATGAACTAACAAAGTCTCATAAACAGTGGTCACTCTATTTGGTGTACTAAAATGTGACTCTGAGAAACAAACCAGATTGACCACTTTTTCATGTGGAAAGGCCAGAATTTCAGTAACTGCTCTGCAAGTCAGAGTGGTAGGACTTACTTAGAAGTAAAGCTCCACCTTTGCTGGAAAAGTTTGCAAAGGCTATTTATGATACAAAAATCCATATGGTTGCAATGGAGTATGTAGAACTGTCTATATTTATCTGACTATTTCTGTGGTAATGTAGCCAGCTTACTGTGGCTCTCCACCCACATGAACTGACCCTATGTCTCATAATTTGTTTCTACTATACTTGCTATCACTAGAAGACATCAGATCTTATGGCTTATATAGATCTCTCACTCACAAACTACCATCTTAAGTTTGATTTTCTATTTTTTTCAGGCCAGATTTTTCCGCCCCCAGAAATCTTACGAGAGCCTCCCTTTTTAGAAAGACATCTAATCTTCTTTCAGGGATTCTAAGCTCTGGTGAGTTGTCCAATGCTTAATTACCCTTACTGCTAGGAAAATGCAGGTATTGTGTTATTTCAAGGTTGAATTTGTCTAGCTTCAACTTCCAGCCATTTGATTGTGTTAGGTTTTTGTCTGCAAGACTGAAAGATTTCCCGTATCAAGTATTTGTTCCTTGTGTCAGTACCTATTCACAGTGATCAAGACACCTCTCAACCTTTCTATCCAATAAACTGAGCTCTTTAAGCTTCCCATCATAAGATTTGTTTCCCAGCCCCTGAATAGGATTTTTTAGTTGACTGTTTTTATTGTTTCCACTAATCTCATAAGGGGGGAGGGTTGGTCTCTAAGACCTGGAAGATATAGCCACTATTACTCCCACTTTCACTTCTACTGCCATTTCTTGACTGTTTAAAGGGATACTGCAAAAGGAACCCACTAAAATTTTATCTAGTGGAAAGGTACTCAAATAAATGAGTACATTCACTTGACATTGAATGGTGAAGTGCATACAAAAGCAGCAGGTACAAACTCACATCTTCAGACCATCAATTCCACCAAATATGTGTTTTGCCCTCCAGTAGTTGTGACAGTGTCTAATTTCAAAGCTAGATTTTGTGCACATTTTCCATATGACTCATAAACACTTTCTTTTTGTCATGTTAACATTTTTGAGATGATGTTTTTGCCAGTCTTTCTCCTTCCAGATTTTTTACTTAGTAGCTCATGCTCCATCTTATTTATCAAGAAAGGCTTTGCAAATAGTGGAGCTCCTGGACTTTTCAAAGTATATGTCCATTTTATTTTAAGCTGGTTTCTTTTCCAAAATACCCAGAGCAGATCTTTTACATCTCATCTGAATGAGCAGTTCAGAATGAAAAAATAATGTATATTGATGACAGTTATATGCTAATTCATTAAGGCCTGCCATTACCTGAGTGCTAATTAAAAGGAAAAATAGTTGAAGGATAAAGTAGGGCTTGCAAGCATATCACACACGGGTTCTTTCCTAATATATTTCCCGTCTATCACACTTATTACTGCAGGGTGGGCTGACAGGTTAATTATGTACTTGCAGGAGAACTGATACAGAGGATATTACAATCTCGAAAGCAAACACTTATAATCATTTTATCTAAACAGAAGACAGCCTCACCTTGATGAAGGTCTACATTTAGTGAACATTTTAAGGCAACAGTCACCATGTTGTCAAGGAAGATACCTGATAAACTATCCATCAGTAGATAGCAAGCCAATAGTGTATAGCATGAACTGCAAGAACTTAACCAATTCATATGCTAGTACATGTAAAAAAAAAGAGTGATTTTGTGAGAAAGCCATATGAATGGGGTTCACAAAATTCCGTGTTCATTTCCAAGTTAATTCCTTCCCAGATTTCTTGCCTGCAGGCCTTTTGCTGTCATAAAGACCTAATGTGTGAGACTCTATCCAGTGGGTCATACAACATGGGAAGATTCTACCTGCAGGCACCTTGATGTGCCTGCTTACATGATTGCCATATGTACATATATCCTGTCGTCTGGGAGATGGATCAGATCCTCACAGCTGGGAATGTGTTTCCAGTGAGGTTACACTGTGAGAGGGATCCTATTAAAAAGCACTCGTGCTTCTGCTGTTTTGTAGCACGAAGCATCTCACCCGTTCTGAGACAAGCAAATTGTCGTGGTTTAGCCTCAGACAATACTGACCGTTCACCGACCGCACCCCGGACCGGCCCAGACCGCGTGATGCCACCACCGATTTCCCTCCCACCCCCCAGTCCTTCCTGGCCAGCTCCCAGCTACCCCCAGGGCATGGCTCACGGGGGATGGAATACCTGTGCCCCTGTTAGAGCCCGGGGACAATTAACCCTGTCCCTCCTGGAAGTAGGAAACAAATATATCAGCTGATCACAGATCGGGCTGTTCATCTATATCTAGCAAATCTTTTGCCAGATATGGAGAATGAGGCTGTACCAAGTACATGGGAATTACCCAACTCCTGGAAGGGGCTGTCTGTGAAGAGGCAAGAAGACCTAGTCTCACACAGAATATTTTGTCTTGATAGATGAAAATGTGGCTGCAGTCAAATCATAGCGATCTTTATATGTACTTCATTTAGAAAAAAATCCCAAAACTTAAGTATGTTTAGTCCTGACATCTTGAGGTTTCTTGAATTCTTGTTTCAGGTATTTTCCCTCAGTTTATCTGCTTTTCTTTTTCAAATGGGATGCATTACTATTCATGTTTCTCTTGCAGTTATCTGCCATATTTAACATTCACCCATTTGATATTACTAATTTTGTACTTTTTGTTTGTTAGTTATTTATTGTAATCAGACCCAAGCAGTAATTAAATAATAATAATACATAGATAATCAATCAATCAATCACTTCTGTACCTAGATGATTCAGAATGCTTCATAGCACATTTTATCTACCTCTGTACCCCAAAGCTGCAAAATAAGTTATTTATCAGCTTTTTGGTTTACATCAACTGTTCATAAAGGTCCAGCAGGAAACAGGCTATGCACAAGTATTAGTTCCCTCACATGGAGCTGGTCTTAGCACAAGAATAAAATATTCATCAACTAAATTATTCAAGGAGTAATTGTTGGTATTTGTTGAATAATGTATTCTGTTCATGGTGTCTGAATACTACAAGAATGGGGTGAATAAATTATATGACAAAGCAGCAAAATCACTGACTTGCATTAGCTGAATAGCATTTGACCTAAGCTAAATGTATTTTAATAAAAACATAGCATAAGAGAACAGAAGATTTTACCCTGTTTTCCTTTCTGATAAAAAGTATGGCTTTAGGTATGTATTGTAGTGGTCCTTAAGCTGTACAACAGATGTTGAGAGTTGGCAACTAGAACAATAATATGCTACACGGTGATTTTCAGACAACACAAAACACAGTATTTCTTCCCTCTACAAAACATTTATTTTATTGCTACTAGAAAGCATCCTAGTAAGTGGGCCATAGTGATTATAAAAGTAACAAGTTGTGCTTATTCAGTATTAGAGTTTATATGTCCTACACATTCAGCTGTTTTAACCTCCTTGTGTACTTGTAGGGATCACATTCTTCACTACACAGACAAACATTAATGTTTATAAATATGTAAAGGGTGAATGTCAGGAGGATGGAGCCTGGCTCTTGTCAGTGACAGCCAATGATAGGACAAGGGGCAATGGGTGCAAGCTGGAACATAAGAGGTTCCACTTAAATATGAGAAAAAACTTCTTCACGGTGAGGGTGAGGGAACACTGGAATGGGCTGCCCAGAGAAGTTGTGGAGTCTCCTTCTCTGGAGATATTCAAAACCTTCCTGGACGCATTCCTGTGTGGCCTGATCTGGGTGTTCCTGCTCTGGCAGCGGGATTGGACTAGATGATCTTTCAAAGTCCCTTCCAATCCCTGATATTCTGTGATTCTGTGACTCTGTGATTCTGTGACTCTGTGATTCTGTGAAGTATTGCACTACTGAAAAAATACAGGCACTTTTATTTAAGGGTAGATTGAACAATTCCACATGAACAGAAAAGTCCAATTTTCAGTAATGAGCTGATTCATCTAAGAAACCTATGAACCAGGAATCCTGGTCTGAATAAATAATGTGGACGTACAATATGTGCATGTTGAACAGAACTAAGACTTTGCAGTCCTTCAATTTGACACCAACTTGTGTAATGGCAAATATGATCCCACCAGAAAAGGTCTAGCAGTTTGGTTCAAGCTGCTTCTATGTGGGTGGGAGGTATGTTAAAAAGGAGCTACAATATTTGAAAAAGTTACCAATGTCATTGCCTTATGACTAATATTCATTGAGGCAACATCTTAACAGCAAAGGACCTATCACCTAAATTTATACAAAGGAATTTCTGATTGTTCTGATATGATGGCCTGATCTCTCTCTCTTTTGGTTAAACTACAAGCGAACATCTGCATGTACAGAGAATTGGACCAACCAGTTCTAGTCAATAAAATTTCCAGACACCCCACCTTTAACACTTACCTGGAAACTAGAACAAAGAGAGGGTGGTACAGATTCTACAGTTCCTGCATGCACCATTCACAACTTATCAATATTTATGTAAAGACAGTTTTAAGTAACCTCTTCATAGTTACACAGTAATTCACATTACATTGACCATTTCCTAGCACTGCAATCACAGACACCTAAAACCATGGAATATAGGCTATGAAATATGTTAAAATGTGCTCAGTAAATACGTGTCTGTGAGGACAAGAAGCACAATAAAATGTTCCCTTTGGTTATTTCCAATTTGGTTATTTTCCTTTGGCTATTCCCAATGTAAATCTATTTCAGTGTCAGTCAAAGGAGCCTGACATCTCATTTAAGGTGCTCAGAAATCAGTAAAACTAACATAAATATGCTTTAATGAAGCACAAGCTTTTAAAGAGCCTGCACTGAAGAAATGGGGTTGATTTAAGCACTTTCTTAACTATTTTCCTACCTGAGTCCTATAAAAGCAACTGTCACTTTATAGAAAATCATATTCTGATTTGTGAATCTAATTCTGTATACTTTGGCAGAATTTATCTTCCTTGTAAATATTATTAGCAGTACTGACTACGTGAACAGAAATGTCGGTTTCTTCAGATATCTCTTCCCTGCTCTCACACCACCGCAAACAGCTTACTAATTACTAGGAATGCTATTCCTGTTGATGACTTCAGCCTTGATTGCTCTGAGAATCCAGTGCTGTCACAAACCCAAGGCGATGACTTCACTCAAGGAAAGAAGCATGTAAATATTGAATGCAATAAAAAAGAAAAGAGGAATACTAACCCAAATAAGGCAGACACTTCAGAAAAAAAACTAGGTTTCAAAGCTTTTCATGCAGGCCAGCAGGTTATTTAACTCTTACTTAGTTTTGATAGAGCTAGAGAAAAGCTATACTTGGATTTTTCCTCTTTTTTTAAAGACAGCTTTGTTTCTTTTTACAAGATAGACAAATTGCTGTAAAATGATACTACTATCTCCATTATTTGGCACCTACATAGACTTATACCTTCAGAAATTAATTTTGCATCATGTTTTTCTTTTGCTGAAATAACACCTGTAACATGCTTACTGTAAAATGGCCTTCCTAACTTATGAAGACCATTTTTCCTTTCTTGGACTATTGTGCTGAAACAGAAGCTTTTGTTTCGTCTTCTCATCCATCTAATAAATCTGAATCTTAAAAGGCTTCTCTTTGAGACTTACATTAGGTTTTGATCATCTCTTTCTGGAATAAATTCACCTGTAAAAAAGATTTCTGCAAATGTAGCTAGGAATTTACCCTATAACTTGTGAAACAGTTGGTTTTCTAATCTGTTTGAGAGGAGAGCACAGTAAAGACTCTTTTGCCCTTGATTTAAATTGTTGAAATCCAACAGATTGGCTTGTATTTTGTGATTATAAATGAGTACTAAATATGTTCTCAGAATGAGAATGTGAGTTAGTCATATTGGAAAAGAAAACATAATAAAAACTTATGACTCTGATGAGATTATGATGAGTGGAGGGAAGAGCCGAAGGAGAAAGATAACAGTAAATAAAATGAAATGATGAGAATAGTATTGGGAAAAATTAGTAATTAAGAAAGAAATTTATTTTCAGTCGAATACTAATTGGTAGCCATATACTTGGAAGAGGAAAGCTTACAGAGTTTAGTTTGCACTCTGTCTTTTAAAATCACCATACAAAGATGTATATATGCTAGGTACCATAATACAAAAGCACTCATTTAACTATGTATTCCTTCTCTCTACTCTGCAACTGCATCTGGTTCTTTAGAAATCTGCATAATATTTACATAATGAGACTCAGACCCTAATATGCCAGGTAATATTTCAGCAAGCTTTCCTTCTAAGCAGGAGAAAAAGATAACCGAGAAGTCACTGGTCTAAGCTTTGACAATACATTTAAATGGCCAGATCTGTCTGCCTGGCTCTTGGCTCGTGCTTTTCTGCAACACTTACTGTTGTCCTAATATCAATATTTGTTTTTTCAATCTCTAGCTTGTTAATTTTCTTTAATAAAATTGTCATTCATATTTCTGAAGGTCAAATATGCCAGAATATGCTGGCACGACTATGATGCTGGTTAGCTTCTACTTCCAAAAAAAACAGTGCTCAGTATCTGTCCCCTGACTCCTAGAAGTGGAAAAGTATAGAAAACTAAGAAAAATTGCAGGGATTTGCACTATGTCTCTGTCTGAAGTTCATACAGGGCTAAGGAACCCTACAGAGAAACTCACCTAAAACTCTGCTGGATCTTACACACTTGTAGAGAAGAAATATAGACAAGAAATGAAAATCTTTCTAACTTTTTTTTTTTTTTCTGCCTGCCTTCTACTGGTCTCCATTTTTTCCTGGTCATTTCCTGTAAGACACTGTATTTGAAATGGACATTTCATATGCCATAAGCATCATTTTCTGCTATATTCTTCATTGTGACCTCATGAAAACAAGCAAAAGGGTAGAGGGATTAATTTTTAAAAGGAGTTTGAATTATGACATTTTGTTGAAGATTTGGTTCTTGATAAAAAAAGAAACTGAAGTGCTACAGGCTTGAAATATCTGAGCTGCTGCACAGGCAAATGATGCTCCTCCTGAGGTTAGTCTGAATACAGTACATGCTCATTACTCTTTCCTAAGAACGTCTGGCTGGTCTATATACTTCATGGATTTAAATTGCTTGTTGTCTTCAGTTTTCATCACATGACAAATAAATTTATAGTGATAGTTGCCCAGCAAAATTCTATCATACCTGCAAGAATTTCACCCCAAAATGCATGAAAAAAAATATTTCCTTGATAGTTATGACCGTATTTATTTGCTTTAAAAGCATTCATATGTGAGAAATTCTGTTTGTTGGAACATTTGTCAAATGTGAAAGTGCCATGAATATGCATACAAGCATGTATTCACACAAACATTGATATCACATGTGCTTGCATGACCTTTATGAAAACTTTCTGTGGGCTGAGAATTGGAAGAAGAAGGAAGGAGGGTTTTGGCAGAGAAATAGCAAGTATGACTTTCTCCGTAAAGCCTACAGGAAAATGAGCAGCTGTTGTGGAGGAAGTAAAGGACAATATGCAAAATAACCATCAGCATGAGCACCATGTGGCATTTCTTCAAAACTGAGGATCATCTTGCTTATTCATCTGTGCACCTGAATTCAGCCAAGAAAGAGAAAGAGCATTTGAGCCATGTTCTCTGTTCGTATCTCATTTAATGGAAGGGCAAAAAAGGTCGTAGCCCTTCAGTACGCTACTAACAGCATCACCAGAAGCTCGACAAAATCCATAGATGTATACAAAGACCTCTGCAAACAGTCAAGAAGCTCATGTTTTTTTCCTATTTTTCTTAAATGTGAAGTGCCTTTGACTGGCCGGTACCAATATCATCATATTGCAATAGTTAGAAATTTGACTGTACTGGCTGCATACAGAGAACTGATGAGGTACTTGGCACTAATATAAAATCTTAGGACACAGAGGAAACAGTTGGATAGGGGAGACAGGGAGAAGACAGACTACAGCAGTGCAGAAGTATTAGTCTTATATAGCGCTTTGATGACAGCAGTACCTTCAAGGCAATGCACAGCCTGAAAGACATTATCTGAAAAGTAATTGTAGTGTTAGAACCATGGTAAAGAAATTTGGATTCAAGCAGAAGCAGAAAGAGAGGAAAACATCTGTTAGGCAAAATAAAAAAATAAAAACAAAACCTACACATTTTTCCGGAGACAGAAAGAAGTCATGTTTTGTCATGGTCCATTAGGACCATAAACAGGACAACAGACTCTGTAAATTAAGTTTTATGTTAGAAGCTCATTAGAAAACAAAGAAACTCAGCAAACAATGGCTCAATGCACTTTCTATGGACCAGTCTAAAACGTGAATTCATTAATTCATCATTTAATTAACAAAGTTTCTAGCTACCACAAGTTCTCTACATCATAACTTGCAACTCACAACTCACTCATAACTCATAACTCATGCAACTATGAGCAAAATAGTTACCTAGCTGATGGTGAGGGTGCTCATCCTTCCTTCTCTATCACTGCAGGTGTCGCCTGTGTGACATCAGGAAGCATGATAACCTTAGCTGTTGGATCCATTTTAAAATGTCTTAGGGAAGCTGATTTATTTATACCTTCCAGTTTGGTCTACACCATTATGATTAGTTAGCAGATTCTCAAAAAAACACTGTCAGACAATCAATATGAAAGAATTGTGGCTGCAGGAGAGAGAAAACTCCACTGATAATGGCTTCATAATCACCATTAGACTTTTCTGGCTACTGTGTCGTGCTTACATGTTGCCCTCACTTTGGCTTAATGGTGCTGCTCCCAGCACATACCAGGTCTCAGCATGAGATATGCGTTAGCCAAAATCTGAGCAGGAGATGAGTGAACAGTCATGTTTGCACCACACCTGTGTCTTTTACAGTATCTTCCTGTGACTGGTCTGCAAAGTATAGGTGAAGAGGTAAAAAGCTGTTCAAATGTATGGTTTGTTGATTACAGTGGACAGTTGCAGGAATGCCCATGTCTTTCCTGGGACTGCTGTTTTACTTTCTCAAAAAAGAGCATTCAATTAAGGGAAATGTCCATTTCCAACATTTATTCATAGAGCTGCATATATTTACATTCAATCACTATAAACTTACAGTTTTTAAAGGGCAAAAAAAGAGTTCTAGAAGGGGAAAAAAAGGAGTTCTAGAAGATACAGGAAATGCTAGGATAAGCATACAATGCACAAAGAAGGACTTTAAGTTCCTCAAAATATTAGTAAAAAACAGTTTTTAATCCTTCACCAGGGCTGAAATTTCCACCAAATGCCACTTTTAAGGTGACATTTTCAACACACTCATGGCCTCTTTAAGTATTGTTATGGTTTCAGCTGCGATAGAGTTGACTGTCTTACTAGCAGGTGGTATAGCGCTGTGTATTGGATTTGGGATGAGAAATGGTGTTGATAGCACATGCTTTTGGTTGCTGCTAAGCAATCAAGGCCTTTTCTGCTCCTCACACCACCCCACCAGCGAGTAGGCTAGGGGTGCACAAAAAGCTGGGAGAAGACACATCCAGGACAGCTGACCCCAAACTGATTTCCTGGAAATGGCTGAGCACGTGGCTGCTGATGGGAAGCAGCAAATGAATTCCTTGTTTTGCACTGCTTTTGCTCTGCTGACTAAACCATCCTTATCTCAACCCATGCGTTTTCTCACTTTTCTCATTCTCTTCCCTACCCCAATGCTGTGAGAGAGTGAATGACTGCGTGGTCCTAGCTGCTGGTTGGGGTTAAACCATGACAAGTACCTAAACGAACCTCCAGTTTTAGTATGGTAGGAACATAACAGAGGCTGCAATTTTCTTTTTAGAAATGGATCATGGTGTTAGTAAGTGCATGCTAAAAATTTTGTAAAAATGGCGTATAAGTGGTATCTAAGTGGGCACAGATGTTAAAAATCCTGAATTCAGAGACATGAAAAGGTGTAGAAAGCCTTTTATTTATTGTTCTTTTGCCATATTCATCTTGTTTATTTTCAAAATTCATTCCCAATTTTGGTTGTCCTGATAATTTCTGAAAATCCTGGAGTAATTAATCAATCACACAAACCAAGTGTTGATTGGTTGCCACAAACAACTCTCAGAAAACCCTATTTCTACAGGTTCATCTGACACTTGTTTGTTACAAACAAGTAAAGGAAGACTACCATCTGTATGGACAACAGCTTTAAAGGAAAAAGATCAAAATGAAGGGGAGGAATGTTTTGTAAACTATTTTTTCTTTCATTGAGAACAAAGCAAAATCTGCATATTGTAAATCATTTTGACTGAGGCTTAATTTACCTGCAATTCTTCAATATATGACAGGGGACAAAAAAGTTGTGTAGGTAAATCTCCAGCACATCATATGCACTGAACTCCCTTGAATAGACTCATGAGCATAAATTACCTCTGAGCTCAAAGGGATGTGGAAATTGGAGCACCTTTCATCTGATCTTTGCAATGTATCTTGAATCTCAGCCTTGTAGCAGGGAAACAACAAGGGTTCAGCACCAGGTGCAGCTTTTCTAAACTCACTGACTATCACCTAGAGTTGATTCTGAGTACCCCAGCAGCTCTCCAACCTCTTACCCCACTTCTAGAGATTTGGCTGTAGGCACTAGGGGTAGCGCTGAGATGATGCAGCCAAACCTTGTACAAACACTTAGTTTATGTTCCCAGCCACGACTGTTCTCTGGAAGAGTCTGTCACTCCCCAGGTACTACAGGGAGCAGTTAGGATCTGTATGACCTGCTGGGCTACAATAATTTCTTAAAACTGGATGCGTGAAAACACCATTAAAAATCAAAGAATTGCTCCTTAGAAATATTTTCTCTTTAACACACTTGAAACTGATTGAAAGTAACCTTTTTAATTTTTATAACTCTTGAGAAAAAAGGAGATAGCTGCCCCAAGAAAAGTCCAAGTAGTTCTCTTAATAGACCTTGGAAGATATATTACTTTTTTTGAAATATAAGAATGAGGCAGTGTGTTCAGCAGACAAATCAGAATTTTTTTTTGAAAGATACCAATCCAATCAAACCCAATGTTTGGGCTTTAATATCAAACATAAATTACAATGCCTCCTGAAAATCAAATCACTCAAAGTTTTTCATACATCTACCATAACTTTAATGAATTTAGAAAAGCCATAAGAAAGAAAGGATATAAATCTTGCTGTATCAAGTCTTTTATGCTGGTGTTCAGCCACTCAGTCTCAGCGGAAAACATGTAGGCACATAATCTCCATTAGATGACTAGTTCAGTACTTCGTAGACCTGTCATTGAAACGTATGTTATTCGTCTACTACCTGGCCTAGATAAAATATGCTTAATACCTTACTCAGATGAGCAGATCCTTATTTAATATCAAGGTTTGTCTTTGATTTACTATAAGCAGAAATTCTTTCAGTCGTGTTTCCTCTGCCATGTAGAGTGCTATAGTTTAAAAATCTTCACACTGTAAAAATTGGTTACAGTACAGTTCCTACAAATTCTGTCAATCCAAACACCACTGCTCTTAAACGTACCATACTGCTAACTGTAAAAGAATGTGGAAAACCAGTCATAAATAAATAACATTGCACAGAAAGAACTGTTCTTTTGTCACCAGCAAATATAATAAAACTTTCATCAAGACGAATAACACACTGTGTCCAAGAAGAAGGAAAAAAGAAATCACATTTAATAATTAGTATTTGCTCCAAAGTAATCCTCAGATCACACAGTATATATGGCATTGTGGACACATATTAATTTTTAAGCTCAGAGGAAACAGTGGCATTTCAGATATCACTACAACAAAACCACTAGAAGTTCTGGTTAATTTTAAAACAAATACTGATTATGTAATTGTAAAACTTTTTTAAGGTTTCCTTATTCCTGTGATAACTGAATCTGCTGCAATAGACTACAAGAGGTAAAAAATAATAATATAATTTAAGGCTTACGTTTAGCTTGAATGCATCAGCAGATAGAGTCCTTACTGGAAAAATGTAGACAAAAATTGCACTCTACAGTAAGTATCAGATATTTTCAGAACGATAATGACCATGTACATGGGAACCCTTCTGTCTCCATCCTAGAATTCCATAATATTTGGAGGAATTCCTGGGAGATATTTCTTTTATTATGGTTCAGAAAAATCCTACATAGCCATGAAGAAATGGATAAGAGCTTCTTGCAAAAACAAGTAGAGTATTCAGCATGCTGTGACAATATTTATATTGCTTCAGAATTTGATGAACTTTTCAGAGTGCCAAGAGAAAAATTATGTATTATAGGTAAAAAAAAAAAAAGGAATGTTAATCTTAGTGTACTCAACTAAGACAATTAGAATTAATGCTTGGATTCCTTACATAAGCAAAATAGTTAACTGTTCTCATCTGTGAAAAGTAAAGGTCATGAGATTTATATCTTTGAAATTAAATCCTGCGCATATATGAATTATTTCAATATCCAAATTTTTTAACAAATAATCTGTTTAATGTGAGATATGAGGAAAAACTATTCTGAATGTGTAACACATTTTTCTAAAACTGGAGAAAATCCCAGGATTCAGTGAAAGATTTTTTACTTGGCTGCTACAAATATATCTGGGTGCTTAGTTTAAGTGTCTGTATTGATAAATAATTTCTAATGCAGAACTGATGTTGAGACTGTTCCAGATCTAACCCTAAACTAATACAAATGTAGAAGATGCATGCAGAAATTCTGAGACCAGTGGGAATGAGACAAACAATGAGATACGACCAGTTTTTCTGAAACTGCTAGTGTCAATTATGGTTGCTAGTGTATGTCAACAGTGAAGATGTGAGACTGCAATAAGTGAAATCTTGACACAGGTTCTGTAATACTCTGCTACTGTGTTTGAAATGATTCCTGAATAGAGAATTATGGATAAACGATTATAGAAGTTAGGTTGTTTGCATGGACAAGTCACGACTAAATTGACTCCAATTTTTACTAACGGAAAGCTAACAGCTAATGGGATAGTAATTTCTGTGTGCCATATGGGCACATGAATATTTTCTAATTTTGTTCCATGAATATTATCTGTTCTCTTTTGTATGAGCACATTGTGTTATAATTATTAGTACTGCTTCTGGCTGAAATAAACAAAATATGATTATTGGAAGGTTAAATGAGAAAAAAAGACAATGACACCCTCTCTGCAATGTAAATTATGCCAATGAATCAGAAAGGACTGTGACACCCACATTTAAAATACATTATCTGTGAAGCATTGCAAACCAGGAGGCAGATGGTTTGGTGTGCATTCAGGTGGAAGGTTCTGGAGAAAGAGTTAAAACTGGACTCCATTTCAGGAAAATGTATCTGCTCCTATGACGCAGCCAGTTTAACATAGAGAACTCATTTTTTGTGCACTTTTCTGCACAGCCCACAGCTTAATTGGAAAGTCCTTGACAAAGACCTATATGACTTTTTCTTTTCCCTGTGGAACGGACCATCCTGAACTATATCGGCTAATGAAAAACAACATGAAAAAAAGTTGTGCTTTGAAACCTAAAAAGGAGCCAGATGTAATATCAGAAATATCAGCTATATGGGACACAAAATTTGTAGAAGGCCAGTGCTAAGTGCCAGACAGTCCATAGGATAATATAAAAGAGAGTGAATCCCATTATGATATAACACAGACAAATAAGAAAGAAAAGGAGATGTAATATCAAAAAATTTCTGCACTTGTTTGAATCTGATTGACTTCAGTGGTAAATAATTAAACAGTGCTTAAGGAAGATGGTAATACTTATGTATTTAAACTTTATCTCATGCTTAAAGGCTTTGCTGAGTCTAGGGAAGCCTTGGGAATACCTGAGAGCCAAGATGTCTGGTCTATTAAACATAGTGCTATTCAGACTCACAGTTAGAGACAACAAAGGTCTCCAACAGGTACCCTGTTCATAAATACATCCCGATTACATTTGTAATAATACATCAATCTTAAAGGAAATTTCAAGAGATATTTAAAAATCAAATTTTATTTAAGCTTCATTTTAAAACAAGAAGTTTTGGAGAATAACAAAAGTTATATTCAACAAAAATGTAATTTATACTTCCTCTACTTAATAACCTCTTATATGCTTTAATAATTTAAACAAATTCGCAATGGGAATTTAGTGTATACTTCAATTATTACTTTTCGTATATTTTCTCTCTTCTTTCATGTAGCATGCCACATGTACTCAGTATGTCTCCAGTGCCTATTATCACTGTTCCTCTTGTATAATAAACTTCTTATCTGTGAGAATATGACCTTGACACTATGGAAAAAAAAGGCTTTTAAAGAATAGCTCAATTAAAATCTAATACCTCTGTTTAGGATTTGATTTCATTACTATTCATAAGATCATGCAACACTATTTGAGCCATGAGTTCTCATGCAACTCAAATACTCATTTCAAAAGGAGTTATTACAAAACTAATTTTTATTCTTCTCTCTGCCCTATTGATTTTCAGTCACCATGGAGCTGTCTTCGTTGACTTTGCAAAGGCCTCTATTGAATGTTCATGCTATTGTGGTAATAATTGTTGATCAGGGTCCATTTGAAACAGGTAAATTTAAACGGAAGGTAGGTAGAGGTGGGCAGCAGAAAAGCCACATGCAAACCTGCTCTCATATCTGCAGTTTGCATAGGCAACATTAAATGGGCTGTAAAGGCAGTGTAATCTACAGGACTGTCACTCAAGAGCGTGAAGTTGCACTTCCACCACTGATTAACTTTGGACGAGTCACTTAAGCTGAATGTTTGTTTACCCATCTGTAAATGAGAGTAATAATTGTCTACCTTGCAGAAGGTTATGGTTCTCAATCAATTAATTTTGCAAACTGTTCTAAAAGCAACAGACAAAAATGACTTAAACACATGAAATATAAAGCAACATTTAACTGAGCCCTAAATTTGCCTTTGACATTATTGGATTTGCCTTGACATGGACATTCACACTTTTGAAACAATTGTTTTCTTGATTTTAATATATTTCCTGTCTTCTCCCTTTCTGATTTTAGGTCAGTATGCTTTAAAAAATAAAGAAAACCAGTTAGTAAAACAAGGTCAAAGACTTGAATTTGCTGGAAGCTTCAAGTATCTTTACACAAAAATGAACAAAATTATCTGCAAATCATAGGCCATGAATGGGGATGAAAGCAGAGAAGGAATGCACACTGAATTGGATAAATAACAACTTCAACAAAGGTACTGTGTAAAGTGAGCATCTACAATGAAAAGGAAAAAAAAAAAAACTAACACCAATAAAGTCCTACAAATCAGATAGTGATTCAGATAAAGGGTAAAATTCAAGCTGTCAAAAATCAAGCTGAGTCTAAGCTTGCAAATAATGTGAACATGATTAATAAAGATTTATATATATATATATATGTATAAAAGCAAAAAGAAAATAGATATATATGGTCCAAAACCTAAACAAAGACCTTGTCTTTCCCTGAGGAAGTGGATGTGGAACAAAGGAAGACACAGAAAGGATGTATAATTGAGGTAAATATGTTAAGAAGAATGTTATATCCAAATTGCTATATCCAAGATAGAGTTATATCACAAATGCAAATTGTAAACCAGACAAGCACCAATAGGGAACACTGAAATAAGTGGTACACTGGATTAATTGTAAATTTGTATCAATATCCATCATACTGAGGATATAAAAGCTTGATTTGGTAACTGTGTATATGATAAATATTTACAAAGGGAATTTGGGAGTAATTGAGGTAGGCACTAACTTGCTAACGTACCCTCAGCCATATGCAAAATTAGCAGGTTTCATGAGAAAGAATAATTGAAACATTGAGATATACAGAAAAGGAAAAAATGAGGTGTGGAAAGACATGACAGACTGACATGATAGCTTTTGCTTGCTAAAATAATTGATTTTTTAGACAAAGAAATTGAAGAATATCTATTATATTTTCAGCGAAGCTTAGGAAATTGATGCTGCATAACAGACTACTTGCTAAACTGGATTAGAGTATTAGTATTTAAAATGTGGACTAGGAAATGATAAAAGGGGAAATGGTAAGACATAGCTTAGGAACAGAAACAGGTGACTTGTGGGGTTTTTTTGCCAAAAAACTGTCCTGGGACATAACTTAGCTGGTATCTGTTTTAACACCACCATCTGAAGTTGTAAGCAGTGCAGGCAATGAGAAATAAATGATGGAGAGCATAGAAAGACACTAAGGACTGAAGTAAAGTATGTCATAAGACAATAATGTAAGATAAATGTATGATAAATTTAGTGTCTACTAAGAAGAATTATCAGAATGACCAATGTTTGTTGGCTGGAAGTGATACTTTTATTTGATAGTCTGGTCAACGTGCACTGCTAATCTGATGTAATAACAGACAGTGCAAGTGCAATCTTATAATGTATCAATCAAGGGATATTTAGTGATGACAGGAAGGTGTTCAAGCAGAGCACAGCTAAGACTTTTTCTGTGTCTGACAGTTTATGACTAATTATCAACAATTATGAACTGAGTGAAAGAAACATGAAGAAGAGCTTGAAGAATGACCAGAGCAGGAAAAGTAAAGCAAGAGAGTATGGCTGTTTAGTGAATCAGACCTTGTAATTTTTGAATGTGAACATGTGAGATACTTACCAGTAACCCAAGCAACCTTTATTTCTTTCCTTTATTCCTTTGTGCTGTACATATGTAACTGTGGTCTGTATTGCTGTTTCTGACCTAATACAAACCAGTTTTCACCTCTGCTTTCAGCTTTGAAATTGCTGAGCTCCTTTTCTTTCTTCTTACTACTGAGAAGTTGCAGAAAAATAAGAAAAAAGTCTAGTTATCGTGCTTCCCAGCAGAACTCAGAGTTAACTGGCTGATAGCGTGGTTTGGATATCTTTTTCTGTAAACTTATTCTTGATGGTATTAAAAAGATTGTCTGTTCGATGCAGTATTTAGGAACTTGGATATCTGATGATTTCTGTCAGACTGTAGGTTGCATAGGGCATGATGGATGAGGTTGTCCTACTTTGACATTTCTCTCTATATCAATTTTAATATTTTTACTATTAATTGCAAAATGAACACAAAGCAATAAATGACTGTGATTTCTTTTTTTTATAATTCGAAGGGATGTAGCACTGAAATCCTCTTCGTAGTTGATCCTTTGAGCTTAGCCAGAATTAATGTTGTCAGGATTAGCATCTGACTGATAGCTTGACACTACCCATTTCTGACATTTCACTGGAGTTATTTCATTTTGGGTTCAGTGGCACTTGCACAGAGTAGAGAGTTTAAAATTATTTCTGATGTCTCAGCAAAAGGAAGGTCAATTAGCTGCGGATGAAGAAAATGTACAAGCCGAACCTACTGTAATATACATTGAAATATCTGGAAACAAATTAAAAGAATGCACTTCCATACACTTTTAGCTGGTGACAACAACAGTCTTAGCAGTGGGAAAGCTAACTTAATTTTTGAAAGTAAACATCTGAATAGTTTTTGCCTACAAAAGAGCATTCAATACATCTTGACTGGAAAAAAAATGAAAAAAAAATGTTGTCTATGCTAAGCAATCAATGTTATGTCTCTTCAGAAGAGAAAAGAGTACTTTTCCAATGATCATTAGGTAGTACCCCTGCATAATGCAACAGGGCAACACAGAATTATTTACTTGACTTTTTCACATAAGTCGGTGATTGGAACTTCTTTTTTAACCATGGGCAGACCCTAAAAGCTGCTGCTTAGCATCCACCAACTCATTGGGAATGTTGTTACAACCTTGAAGAATCTTGGTCCTTAAAAATAATATTGCTGCCACCTTAGAGGAGATAAGGGAGGAAATAAAAAAGATTTTGAGAAACGAGGTGTTTTATTAAAAACAGCTCTGTGTTTTCTGTATGTCATCTTTCACAACAATGAAATTCCAAAGAAAAAAGAACTCTTACATATATAAAGTTTGTAGAGTTTTAATAATGATATTTTTGTCTGTAGTAGTGATATAATACTATATTATTTATATATATATATATATTCTTTTAACTCCATATTCATATTCCTCACTGATTTGGGTTAATTAATCTAAACTTCTGTTTACACATTACAGAACTACCTTAATGTTACTTCTTTCAAATTACAGAGGATTTTTCAACATGGTGAGAGATTGCCTGTAATGAAAATGCTGGCAGTAGTAGAAGTCCCTGCAGTACTGTTTTAAATAAAAGTTAGAATGTTTAAATCTTCCAATATTTTTTGCTCTGAACATCATTAAAAGGTAGAGCTGCTGTATCTGTTTCTGATAAAAATATCAAGCAGGATAAAAAAACCCACCATTTTTTTGTTGCAGTTTTATATGTGGATTTGTTTTGTTTTGTTTCTTCAGCGATGAGTAAAAATGTGTCTATCTGCAAAATCCTCAAACCATTTCATCCTTTATCTCTTTTTTAAATCTAACACATTAAATAATCTTGACACGGTGTGTATGTAAGTGTCTGCTTGTCTGTCCCTCCAATTTCTTTAGAGTTTAGTCCAGTTTATTGAGTCCTACAAGAAAAGTAAACATCTCAGGTCTATGAAGTTCCTCCAAGTTTAATTAAATATAGCAGCTGTGTAGAGAAGAGAAATCTCTCACATGCCGCCACTCAGAAAAATGCTTCAGGATACAGTTATTTCTTTTTAAAGAGTAGGCAATCCTCTCAGCCACTAGAAATGGCAAAATGTCATTCAAAGCCCATACATTCTTAACCATCAGAGTCAATAACTTATGAGACACAAAACTATAAGAAAATTTCCTTAATTCTCACATTACTAGCTTTATGAGTTTTCTTTGTCGTAATTTGTTATCTCAGTGTAATCTGACAAAGGGGGAAACCCAATACCTCTGCAAACTTTTCATATTTTTTATTTTTTTTCTTAAAATTTCAGCTTAAGGTGAATATATGTTGCAAGTTGTTAGGCAAGAAAAATGTCTTTGGCTTCCTCACTTCTTGCCACAAAATTCTCCTATTTCTACCATTCAGTGCTATCAGCAGGCTGTGCTATGGGGACTGGTTACATGAGCCTGAAGCCAGTCTGCGATGGTAAAACCTCACCATGCAGATTGGTGTTAAGTCTAGAAAACAGTTTGCCAACCCTGAACAAAGTTGAAGCAGCTGTTGCCTGGTTTAATAAGGAACACTTATAAGGTAGACAGAAAGGCCTTTTCTAAAAAATGGGAAAAACAGCCATGAGCAATTTCAGAACAAGGGATTGACCTTTTGAACACAGTGTAAGAAATTTTGGTCTTGTAAAAAAGAAATAAGAAAAAGAATAGAATGAACAGTCATTTGATCAACAGCACAGAAATGCATGAATTTAAACACAATGGAATATACCAGTCTAGTCAGGTGTAAATAGTCAGAATCTACCTGGAGCTGATGCTACAGCCATTAGGGTGAAAATAATAGATACCAGAACAGAGCAGTAGGTTAAACCTGGTTTGGTGCTGCCAGAAGTCACCCTGCAGCATCATCACCCCTGCCTAGACTGGGCTGAGCATCCACCCCTGGGACAATGTGGGAAATGTCACCCAGCCAGTGAGGGACAGCAAAGAGGAACCCATGAGTGTGGCCTTGCAGGGGAGTTCTGCCCTGCATGGGAATGGGGTTTCACAGGGAGTAGCATGGGCACACATACAGCTGGATCACCCATGTCTCTCATGGGAGGGGGAGATGCAACCCCCAAAGAGAAGGATGCTGGTAACCTGCATGGGGGTCTGATTATGTAACTGTGTAAATGAATGTGTGCATATATCATTAGAAATTTTGGGATTAGTTCTAAAAGGATGTTTAGAAATTAGTCTACACATATTAACATTTTTGTAGGTGTGTAGTATTATATTTTATGTGTTGCATCGGTGATATTGATCCTGAATGTATAGTTCACTGATTGCCAATTAATTACATGCCATTAGTAAGTCAATAAACTGCTTCGATCCTGGTTGGATTTAGACATTGTGAATTTTTCCTGTGACAAGGATATAATGGTGATTAGTCTTATTAGTCTAGCTAGGTGTGTAAAATGTATATAAAGTGATCCTGACTGAAATATACATTCGTTCTACTTTTTATCTCTTCAATGCAAATGGAAAACTACCTTGCCAGAGTGATTAATTTCTTCCTAATTATATCATTACTTTGCTATGCAATATAGGTAAAACAATCCACGAAGCCAGAAATAATTTTTTAAATATAATTAATTGACCAAGTACATAAGATTGAATCAAGTAATTATTTTATTGATTATAAATTCAATACATGCTGAAATGAGCCTTAGCTTTTCATGGCTAGAATCTCATAATCCTCCAACATAATGAGGAATCAATGGCATTGTTTTTTAAAATCTATTTCCCTCTTTTCAGAGAGGACAAACAATAAATTAATTTTTAGGGCCTATGCTTTCCACTTAAAGTTTGGAAAACCAACCTATCTCCAATTGCGTGCATCTCTCCCACAAAACTAGACAAGTACTTATAGCTGCTCAGTACTCCTTCCCAGCTCTGCAGAAAAGCTCTTCGTAATTTGTTAATGCAGTATTTATATCATTGAGCTTTATACACCACACTCATCTGACTGTATTATATGTTCTTCATGCTACAAACAGTGCAGAAAAGAAAGACATGTACCCTGAAGACATCTGAAAAGACATCTGAAAAGCTGTAGCCATTCTCCCATTAAGGAGCTGCATGACCTGCACACTAACTCCTAAAGAAGCAAGGAAAGTCTTGTTCCACCCTCATGGCTGTCTGTAGCAGCTTACAAAATTTTGGAAACACGGCAGCAAAATTTCATGGACAATTTTTGTTACTGAATCAAGGTATCAGCTTGCACTGAACAGTGAAAGAGCACAATTTCTTCTGTTAAAGGGGATGGAGAAAAAGAAGTAGCAAAAAATTTACATCTGTGTTATCAGGTAAGGTAAGCAAAGTGATAGGAGATGCAGCAAGTGGAATGATGTTAAGATATGTGTGGAAAAAATACAAGATACTCAGAGGACTGAATCCTTGGAACTGCATGTATGGAGAACATCTCCAACTCTGTTTTATCTCTGATGGGTTCTTTCTTCATCTGTAGATCAGGTCCTGAGGAAATCTGTCTTTTTAGAAGGTTTCCGAGTTTCAGGGGTGTACACAGATTTATGGAGCCCTGCTCCTGCTCTGAGAAGTGGCACTGGTCCTAAGATATGGGGCAGAGGAGAAACTGGAAATGCTTATCTCTTCACTTTTGCAAGGAATTTGTTTACCTTCCAAATTGTCAGAAAATACCATCTGCTTTCTTACTTCCAGTTTGTCAGCATGTGAGTAAGAAACTACTAAAATTGGTAGAGCACATATAGCTGCTCATGTTGGGACATAATGGCTTAGAAGCTTAAGTCTGGCATAAAGGGATAGACCCAGGGAGAAATCTAAAAGCTGGTATGCAAGATCAACTGCAGTTCAGCTGGAGAACCCCAATGGTTCTGAGGAAATAGGTGCATTTAATAACATTGGGTAGAGTACCTGATGAATAAAACAGAAACAATCAATAACTTATGCCTTAATGTTGGTGGGGATTTTGACATGGGCTTGCTTGATGTAGCAAGGGCATAGCCAGCAAATCAAAGGAAATGGTTGTTTCCCTTGACATGGCCCTTGCAACATCACCTCTGGAGTATTGTGTCTGGGTACATTCAAAGACAAGCAGCTGGGTGACAAAAGTACACACAAAAAATAGTATAGTGCAACATGAGTGGTAGATCTGCCTCTGTGGATAACTCAGTTCCTGGACTCTGGAAAGAAACAAGCCATTTGGGATTGTTGTGGTGGGGAGGGACAGAAATGACTCCAGGTCACCTATGACCATGGTACACTAAATTTTCTGGACTCTTGAGAGAAATTGCCATACTCTGACTGTGAAACACACTTGAATTTCTCCCTCATCCCTCAACCCATTCTTCAGCACCCTCAGATATGTGGGATGTGTGTCTTTTCTGCAGGGAGATTATGATATGCACCTTATGGATTTCTGAAGACCGGCGGCTCCTCAAACTGAGTAAACTAGCAGAAATCTTCTGAGTGGAGTCAAGTTGATTTTGCTACTAATTATTTTTTCATCACAGGGAACTTCTTGATTTCTTGACAATTTCCTGTTCAGAAAGCTGTACAAGCTGGGATCTATTAAAGCTGCATTGTGGAATAGTCACAAGTCAAAACCATTTTATCTAGTGAATTTTGCTGAAGGATATAGAGCGCCTACAAATTGTCAGCCATGTCCTGCATAGAAACACTTATTCACCTACATATTTTGTCCCCATTGCTATTGAAAAGATAGAAATTGAAGCTTCTACATGCGTTTAAAAGCAATCATAGCAATAAAGTGATATTAAAGTGATTACAGACTCTCTTATTCACACTGACTCTGGCCTTGCCTAAAGTCCCTTCCTTATAAAATCAGCTGTCCCCTGAACTTCAGATACATCCAGTACATGTTGGATTAAATAAAGCAGAACCAACATGTAGACTCAGTGGTTCCATGCTTTTACTGGGAGAGCAGCTAGAAGGTAAATACCCATGAACAACTGTGGCAAAATACAGATGCAACTCCTCAGTATTCATCTATTGGCTGACCCCCAACAGTGGTAAGAAATGGGTCACTTCAGTTGTTCCAATAGATGCTCACTTCCTGTCCCTGAGCTTGGCTATTTGAGAGTGCTGAGGAGCACTGAGTTGTGCTGTCGAGAGTTGTGAAAAATTAGTATGACTGAAATAAGAGCAATACCACACCTTTGTCTCCAGGTGTAAAAAAGCCCCACTGGACAATGCCATAAATGGTCAATATCAACAACTTTTCCAGCAATGTTTTTAAAAACTAAAAATTTAAACCTTTGCTTTTGCAGCTCTTCTCTCCCGCTGCAAAAAGCAACCCTAAACCCAGAAAAATTTATTTCGTGAGATACAAATACACAAAACTAGAATTGTTCTTTCAGTGTAATAATTACTATTTAGGAAATAGCATTTAAAATCCTCAAAAGTATTTTAAATGAATATTTTCTCTCTTGCCCTTGCAATTAAATGCTTGGTTATTTTTAGTGCATTAAAATGTCGATAAGAGATTTCAGTTCATTCTTATATCCAATATATACCAGTTTTGTTGTATATATCTAGGCTAGCCATGACATTATATTTTATTGTGGTTTTAGGTCCTTTCTTATTTATTCCTCCTCCCCACCCCCACCCCCTTTTTTTTTCTTCACCCCAGAATAATAGAAAGAAGGAAGTTGCACGTGATGATTATCTTGTGCAGGTATCAGAAGTGGATGTGGAACTGATCCCAGCTCAATTCATTATAGGATCTTTTTACCCATTGCTTATGACTTTACTTAATGTTTTGGGGTAAAGTTAAACAGCCTGGGTGCCTGTTTCTGTCAGTATGTTTGGAACAAAAATCAGAGTTGTTCTTTACCTGTGAAGAATGAATTGAGAGGAGAAAATGTATATATGCTTTATAACACTGCAAAATTTTATGTAATTGTATCCAGACTTTGTGTCATTTTATGTCACCTATACAATCCCCATGAAACTGTCTGGCACAATGTGGCACAGCCCTGCAGTCTGATTGGTACAGAGGATGTAGAAAACAAGCTGGGATTATATATCAGTGGGAAAAGTTGGATCCAGTGTAATAAATTATGTACAAGAATAAAATATAAAAATCCTTATAAGATTTCCTTATATAAATGGTATAAACTCCAGCTGAAATAAGGCATCATCATTTAGTATGGCCCTAATCCGGCAGAAAATGAGAATCTCTATGCATGCAATGAATCCCAATATGTCTTCACAGATGAATAAGATAATGAATGCACAATAGAGTTTGCAGTCCATGGAATCAGTAATTTTCTTAAGTAACTCTTATAACAGAGTACTCTTGCATTGAGGCAGCTCAGAGAAATAATGTTTATGTGGACAAGCCATAAATATTTTGTTTCTCATCATGAAGCTCTCCCAAACAGGAGCCATGTGGAGTTAGTTCTGTTGGAAACCCAGTCTGTAGCCCTGAGCATAACATAATTCTTTCTGTCTTAAAGGGGAAAAAAATAATTTAAAGCTGTTCAGAGTGCCTGAAAGAGGAGGATGAGTTAATATGAAAAAGATTCTTCTATTTTGCAGTGGAAATGAAGCTAGACGCCATTGATAACCACTTTGTAGAAACCGCTGAGGCACTCCAAATTGGGAGGTAATTTAAAGCTTTTCTATTAAGGAAATAATGCAGTAAGTAATTGCTTTAATTTTAAATCAAGAAATAAGCTTCTGAATGTTACTAGTGTGAAAGGAAAAGAAATTAGTATTTTATTGGAAGAATTAGCAAAAGCATTAAAAGAAAGAACTTATTCCTTTTAAATAAATTAAGAAAACAACAACATTTTAAAAGATTGAAGGTCTGATAAATTGGATGCAGTATTTGTCTTCCCCTCCCCCCCCTATTTTGTTGCTGAAAGCAGTTAAGTAAACGTGACACTTCTTTACGTAAGCCAACATTTTCAGACTTCAAAGTTTAAAGTTGGAGATGTAAATCTGCATTCAAGCACCTGAAAAGAATCTTCAGATACTCATATAACCTGATTAGCACCCATGAAAAAGCAGTCTGCTCTTATTAGATGCCTAAACCCCTACATTTAAAAAGGAAAAATGTAGCAAATGTTCTAGCAAGGATGATAAGAAAACAGGTATCCTCTGTAAGATGTTACCAAGGCAGAAGAAGATCAAGCAAAGTGTTGATCTGGTGCTTAACAATGACAGAGAGTTATCAATAGGTGATGCAAAGAAAAGCCAAAGCATTTATTGTGGTTTTTTCCCCTCAGCCTTCACTTACAATAACAGTGTTCATCAGACAGCTCATTACGTCACTGTCAATGATGAGGGGTAAAATCTCAGGCCAGAAGAGCAGTTAGAAGAGCCAATTAGAGAGCAACTAGATAAGTTAGGTTCTTTGAACTGTCTGAGCTTGATGAAATTCACTTTATGGTACTGACTCAAACAGTCTCAGGGTCAGCAACTTTCTGAACTCCTAAGGGCTAGCACGGCTTCAGAAGCCCGGAAAAGGAAAATGTATTGTCTATTTTTAATGGGTGTAAGGAGTAACCTAGCAGCTGACCTTCAGTTCCTGTGAAAATACCAGAATAAATAATTGAACTACTTGTATACATCTGGTACATGCTTATAAGGAGATGAAGAACAGTCGAGAACAAATCATGTCATATCTATTCAGCTTCCTTCTGTGAGAAGTTAAGAGCTTTCCTGAAAAAAGAGGGAAGAAACAGAGATCATGTGGCTAAACTTCAGCAGGTCTCTCTTAAACAAGCTAAGGAAATATGGCACTGCTGGAAGGGAAGAATATCATACTGGGGGAGTAGCTATTAAGGTTCACTGCCAAGTTGGAAAGATGCCCTAAGTGGAATTTCACAGGGTCTGTCTCCAGTCTGCCACCACTCGATATTTCCCTTAATTATTTCAAAAGCATGAAGTGTATACTTATTTAATTACTAATCAGCACCAAGCTAAGAGGTGCTGCAATAAGATTTGAGGGAAGGACTAGAATACCTAATGAATTTGATAAATCAGCAAAAAAGATTAAGAAAAACCCCAAAATTCAAGACAGTTCCAATAGCAGGGAAACAAAGTGTTTCTATCAAGGAGTAGCAGGAGCAGGACTGCACAAGGGAAGCCAAGCTGGGGACCAAGGGTGACCATAACTCAGGTAGCAAGGTGGATAGCTGACCTGGGTGCAGTCCTGCAATATGCAAGCAGGGCCAGGTCTAGTCAGTAACAGTCTCCACTGACAGTTTGGTGAGCATCAGACAAGTGAAAAATGTCTACAGTCAATCTGGGAAGCCAAGTGAACAAGTTAGGATAAGCAGGGGACAGGGCAGGATGCAGTCCTGCCTACACCGTGTCAGGAAAGGACTGGGTTCCATGATGATGTGGTCCTCCTGGGCCAGCAGTCAAACATCTCATGGGGCAGCTCAGAGCAATTCAGCCCTACTAATGCACTTGGGTTCTGACCAGAAAACTTGACGTATTGAAGGCNAAAAAAAAAAAAAAGAGGAATGATAACTTGTCTGCAACAATCTAAACGCCAAATGTGTAGAGGAAAAGAGACAAATGAGATTTCACTATGTCCATTGTACAATAGGAAGCAATGGACTTAAACTGAAGTAAAGAAGAATTAGTTTAAACATGAGAAAAAAAATTCTAATTATAAAAAATAAGCAATATGGAGAGAGATTTTGCAGAGAGAAAATTTCCCTCATGAGTCTGGGCTGGTTTAAGTATAGCTGATCATGGTTTGAGATGAGAAAAACAGAACGAATGACCTCTAAGTCCCTTCTAATCCTATTTTCTCTGATTCAGTAGTAATGTTCATGAGTGTACTCGGTAAAATATGTATCTTCAAGTAATCAGTGGGATGATTTGTAGAAGAACATACTAATGTTAGACTATAACCCTTTAGTCCTAAGTGATTCAAGTAAACAGAAATAGAATTTACATTTTATACTATAATTAGAAGTCATCTAGAAGAGCTGCTATTTATTAAATTATAAGATGTAATTATTGATACTGAAATATCTACTCCTAGGTGACATATTTTGAAAATAAGCATTACTGCTTTTCCAGTGTTTTCTATAAAAACCTTCAAGATCACAAGTAGCTCTAGCCAGAGCAGAAGATACTATGTTTTGTCATTAAATACAGTACAGATTGCAGCTGTGACTTTAAAGACAACACAGGCCTGATTCAAACAAAAAATGTGTTAATCGTTTGTGGATCATTTTAAACTGATTTGCCCTGTCTATTCAGCTTTGTTTACTTGACTGAGTTTAATACTATTAACATTTCTTCTCAAACTTGTTCTTATTGTAGTTTAATTAAAGACCAGCGAGTGATACCCATGGCTTGATATGAAAACTAGGATGACAGTTGCCTTATAAAATATGAAGCAGTGTACAAGGTGTGCACAGAGAGTATATAACAGTGTCGCAAGCTGGAAGATCCTGATCAACCAAATTGCAGTTACTTATTCATTTGTTATCTAGTTCAGCCCATTATTGTGGCTGACATTTACTTCTGACTGTACATGGAAGCTTATACTACACATTAGCCATGGTATGTAGCCAAGATCCTCTTTAACACATTTTCCAGTTAAAACAGAGCTGCTAACATCATTCTTAATCACCTTTGCACATCCAAAATTAGGCATCAAAGCTAAGTTGGAAGTGCTTCAGCTGACCATCCATGAGTGGACTTTGGGGCTGTCTGAAAAATTCTGCAAACTCTGTTAAACATACTAACTAGGGCTTGATTTGGTTACCTAAAGATAAGTATCTCATACCGTGGAAGATGCCCTATGCTGTCTCTGGTCTCTAGATGACAGTGCAGGTGCCTACAGGCCTCCTGTAACTACCGTGCCATATCTACAAGCTTCTTGTAGGTCCTAGCCCTACATGGCACAAGATGTGTCAAATGGCACTAGAAGCATGTGTTCTTGGAGATGAATAAAATGTTCTACCAGTGGTGCCTTAAGTAGCTGTCATGAAGATACTAACTTCTCAATAACTTAAACTGAAAGCATAATTCCTTGCTAAGAGATCAGTTCAGTTGTTTAAATATAAACTTCTATATCTGTTTTTCACCCCCTATAGTATCCAAGAAGTATGCATAGGTTGGTAAAAGGATTGCACCTACCTGGACTGGCAGCTAGAATGAGAATTTGTGTAGCAAACTTCTAAAGTTAGAGAAAGTATATTCATTTAGAGAAAATGTTGGAAATACATTGAGAATTCCAGGTTGAGATCATGTTACAGTAAACCCAATTCTGCTTTATAAAATACCATCTATTGGACAATCCCAGTTGAAAGAGTCACAACCCTAGTTTTCATTCATATTTTTACTCCTAGTAAAAAAAAATATTTGGGGCTTTTTTTCTCATCTGCTCTCACTAAAGGAACCATGGTGGATCCACAATTTGTTAGAAGAAACAGCAGTTTAGAGAAGACAAACTTCTCTTGCAGCCTTGCTTTTTCCTTCCTTAGAATCTGCCTGCAGATGATATGTAATATATGTATTATATATAATAACATTGCAGCAGGAGATGTGGTTGTAGACCATCTATACATGTATAGATGTTTATCTATACATCTATTTAAAGACTGATAACAGTATGCTTGTGACAGCAGATTTCATAAGCTGCCTTGCGTCACTACCAGTTTACAATATGCTTGATTACGCTGAAAGGGACTTCAGTCACTCATGTTAAGTATCTACTTTCATCTTCCTGTTATTGGGATACTACCTGCTAATTATCACTCCCTCAACTATGTACAGAATGAGCTTCATCTCCCCTAAATTTAGGTCTCTGTAGATGCTTACATGTGTATTAATCACCTTAGTCTCCCTCTGTGATAATGAAGAGAGAACAGCCTCTCTTGGACAAGTTTCAGGTGTCTGTTTTGAGAGGAGACAGATCGTTTGCAGAAGTGCCCATTTTTCTCTCTTATTAAGAGAGGCCAGAGAACAAACTCAGAAGCAGACACTTGCATTTAGTAATAAATCTAGTCCACTGTAACTGCCTCTAACCACTTGGATGCAAAGCAGAAGAAATAATCTTAAAATGCCCAAAAAATAATGAAAGGTCACCTTGTTCCATTTTCAATGAACTGGATGGAGGGTACTTAAATAATCAAGTATCATGTCTCAGCTTGGGAGTGGATAGTAACTTCTTGCAATTCTCAGTCTTTATTATAAATGAGCCTATATTGTAAATGCAAACCTGACTAAATGATCTATCTATGTGCCACCTATCTTCACTGTCCTCCATAAGAAGAAAAAAAATATATTAAAGGCTTAGTTGACTCACATGTCTAGCATAATTAAAGTCAACTCATTTCTGTACCTACCAACATATCTGCTCAGACATATAGCAGAAACATGCACAGCAAGCCTAAAGCATTTCACGTGGAAACCATCTCTGTCCTGATCCAAAACACAAGTGTACATATGACATCCAGATTTCACAGGAGCGTTGTTCAGCCCTAGTCTAAATTGAGGTTCAAAATTACTCCTCTAACCCTGTAGCTAGATATTCTTATGGTGCTGCTATGTTCAAAGCACCCTGACATACTGGTAGGTCCTATTGTCCTGGGCATCCCTATGAATTACTGTGGAAAGATCTGTATCAACCTGGCCTCTGTATATTATCTGCCTGATTTGAAAGAGTCTAGAACTAGAGGAAGCAGAACCCCATGTCCCTGCATGGCAGAAGATGAAAATTTGCCCCCAACAATTACTGTATTTCATTCTTCCTAAGGAGGGTCAAAATTATCACATAGGATATAAAAGAGTCTGTGAGTCAAAAATAATTACAGAACTTTGTGTTTGACATTTATCGAAGTTTTTTACCAACATATGATAGACTGTGCTAACCCTTATAATAAAGTTGAGGGGTTTGGGGTTTTTTTAGAAATTAAAGGGAAAAAGAGTTAAATGCACTGTGCATGAATGTGACATTTTCATTTCTATTCAGTTTCTTTACAAAGCAGAGCTCCAGAGGTGCTGTTCCAGTTCTCACTCATTTATAGCCTTTTTTTGTGACTCTGAAAAACCTTGTATAAACAATCACCGTGGAAGATAAATGAATGCTCTCCTCATCTCTGTTAATCCTGAAATGCCATTAGTGTAGTTCACAAATATGGACATAGTCTCAGTATTATTCATTAAAACATTGGTTAATAAGAAACAAGATAGAGGTTAAGACAGAACTGTAGTTTAGAGAAACTACTAGTCACTATATTGCCAGCAAATATAGAAATGGAGTCCCTTATGCTTAGTGTAGGAGGCTACTAATAGTACAGGAAATCCCTGGAGATACCCACTGAAGCAGGGCCATGACCCATGTCTGTAGGAGATGATGCACCATCATCCTTCCTTTGTGGCTCTGCTGCAAGACAAACAGCTTTAGGTTACAGAGGAGCTCTGCAGGTAGAGCTGAATCCACTTTGGTTTCGGACTGCCTTAGCCACAGCAGGAAGCCAATCCTTCCCCTTCCTACTCTATTAAGTACATAATTTAAAGTGGCATCCTACAGCATCTCAAGTTAATTGAAAGTGTTAAATGAGAAATGACTGACAGGGCCAATTCTTGATTTTATATAATTTGCACAGGCTTGTGGGAAATGTTCTAATAATTTTCCACTCCACATTTAGGTATGCATCTTGCTTTTCATATGCTCAAAAGACTTTATACTTTACTAGGTTTCATGCAGGAACAAAAGTGTCTACGATGTGTGCTGAGCCCTTTCAGTTATTTTGGAAATAATAACGAGACCATAAGTGCAAGATTGCTGAAATTATTAAATCGCTATAATTCACAGGCAGAATGTCTAGAGCCATCAGCTCTGCTTGAGGCCCTATAGTAAGCTGTGTAAAGCATCTGAAAAATTGACCTTGATGTTTTGCAGCTAAAATACTTCAAACTGATAAACAAGCACAAAGAGATAAATATGCCACATAAACTACAGCAGTGATACTGTGCTATAAGAAGCTACTTTTTCAGTGGTGCAATCAGATCATCATCTCTTGCTCAAGAGTTAAGATGACATTGAACTATAATTACTCAAAGTTAAATAACTAAAGAAATATTTTCAATTTCATCAGGACTTCTGTGGATGTCATCATTTAATTTAGAGCCTGAACAGAGAATGTTCACAATTAAGAAGTTCTTTCATTTTGAAATGTACTTTAGTCTGGGACATATTCCATTTACATGGAATAGGAAATAGCTGTGGAACAATAATAGTTACCTGTGGGAAGATACTTTTTAAATACTACCACTGAATAGATTTAAGTGCCAGCATTTGAGCTACCAAATTTGATGAAGTGAATCTTAAAAGTATTACAGATGACTTGATTGCAGCCTGGGTTAAACAGTTATTTGAAGAGGCAAATTGGTATTATTATACTACCTTAGTCTCCACATAGGCAGGTGAGAAAAAGTAAGAAAAATGCAAAGAAATGGCTCTTTTTTTTTCCTAAAAAAACCCCTATTATGTCTGACTACATAGGTTCTCTAGGCCATGGGAAATGCATGCTACACAGTAATGGATGGGGAATAACATGCTGCAAGACCGTCCTTTTAACAGAATACCAGTTTGCCATCCATTACTTGTTTTTCAAGGGGAAAAAAAAAATAGATGACATTTCTCTACACACATTTTTATATGAAGGTATCCCTGGCTGCCTGTGGAGACTGGAATAGTTATTAACAATTATTTAATTAGCTTTGGATATTCAGAAACAGAAATTATAATGATGGGCCCTGCTTCTCTACCCATGGGCAAGGTGTATAAGATTCAGTAAAAAGGAAAGAAATACAGACTTCCCTGATTATTTAAAGTGTTTCAGAAGCTTTGGGGTCATCATGTTCCTGATTGAGATTCATCTCTCATTTTATAAAACTTCCTCAGTGCATTTTTGGCACAATCGTAATATTTTAAGGCAATTTTATACTGAAATCTTTCTAATCAGAATCTCTGGTGAGAATCCCGAGTGGAAAAAGAAATCTCATCCAGTATATTTTTAAAGCATACAGCCATTCAGAATCTGATTACCTTTTCACATTTTCATACAAAATGGATTAATGTGTCCCTGTCTTTATTACATTTTCAACACTTGTCATTCGCGATTAAGCCAACACTATGAAGATGTATTACACAGCAGCATAAATGGCCACATTAAAATAGGGTATATATGTGCCTGGGAAGTTAAAGGCAGCTTTATTTGTGTTACTTTTACATTAGATGTAAAGCATCTAAAAATATTTTGCACAACTCGAGAGTCAACAATCTGGGGGGAAATATAAATAAATACCTGGAAATTTACAAAAAAGGTAGAGAGCTGGAGAAAAGTGTTAATTAAATCAATCACAGAGACATGAGGTGATGTGATAGAGTGCTATGAAGAAAGCCAGCTGCAATTTCTTATAGATAACAGCTCAGATCCAAAATTGCCACACAATTGGAAGAAACTGCTCACGAGGCCCAGTGCTGGAATCGCAGAGGTTATTATGGAGCAGGACTGGGAAAGATTCTGGACAAATCTTACTTGGTGCCTGCATTAAATTATCCTTAGTTTTCTTGTGAAAATATTTCCCCCTGTAAATTACAGCATTACCTCTATATGCAATTTATCTTGCTTCTACTTACCCTGCTAGAGAGTCCAGAACATGCGGCTTTCCAATATGTAAAAGGAGATAAGAAAGACATTTTACTGAGGTCTGTAGCGACAGGACAATGGGGCAGTGGTTTTAAACTGAAAGAGGGTAGGTTTAGATTGGATATAAGAAAGAAATTTTTTTTATTATAAGAGTTGAGAGACACTGGAACAGGTTTCCCTGCAAAGTTGTAGATGCCCCCTCCTTGGAAGACCAGGTTGGATGGGATTTTGGTAACCTGGTCTAGTGGAAAATGTCCCATGCCCATGGCAGGAGGTTTGGACTAGGTGAACTTCAAAAGTACCTTCCAACCCAAATCATTCTGTGATTCTATGATCCTATGTTGTATCACCTCCGCGCAGGACCTGACTCCACCACTATTATTTCAGCCCCACTCCAGATTCCCATTGTTTTCATTCAACATTTGTTTTGTTCCTATTTTGAGACCTTTGTTTGTCTTTCCAAAAGTAGACTTCCATTCAAATATGATTTGAAGTTTGTCATTAGGAATTAGAAATGCATGAGAGAGCAAGACTATCTTTTGTATAGGAGTATTTTTTTTTTCCATATAACAAATTTACCCATCCAAATTTTTGCGGTTTGGATCTAACAAACTTTAAAAATCAATGAGGCAGAAAAATGTTGGTTTCTTTTCTAACTTGTTACTAACTCCTCTCATACAATACTATGAAAATCTGTCTAAAAGTAACCTATTACCTGATAGGCTTTATATCTCTAGCAAGAAAGTTGTAAAGAAAGTCAACATAGTCCCATTAAAATCTGCGTAGTTCTTGCCATCTGTTTCTGGAGCCAAAGTTTCTATTCAAACATTAACTATATAATACAGCTGTCAACGAAAGGGTACAGCTGCCATCTTAAAAGCCAGCGCACTGACAGATCTACCAGACCATCATTATAAAATGATTGTACATCACCTCTAGCAAAACTTCAGCTTGGAAAGACTCTAAAAGATCTTTTTGCTGTCTTTCCTGTAATCTTTTACAACAAGTACAAGAAGCAGAGCAGTGTGGATTATATTGTGGACTTTACTTGCTGGACTCTCGGTGCTGGCTGAGCAATGTCCCTACACAAGTGTTATTCATATGGGGACTACAGTAAAGGAGCGAGGCCAGACTGAAGCAGCAGTTTCATTCAGATCTGTTCAGCCCCAGACTTTTAGGGGAAGCTAGTGCTTTGGTTTGTGGTGAACATTCATGGGAAAGGCAAGTGAAGTGAGCTCCATGGACAACTTAACTTGTCTCTTCAGACCTGCAGCCAGTGTGGCCCCATCTGAGCAGCCAGCTGACTCGTTGTGCACTGTGCATATCTGAGCCAGCTACGTGTTTTGTCTTGTACCCCTCTAATTTATCTCACTGGTACTGAATTATCATCGCTCCTGTGATTCTCAGCCGTATCCCTGTTCCTCATTCATCACCTTTGCACTTATTGTCTGGCTCCTTGCTTCTGGTGATACCATCGGCTGCAGCCAGGCACTGTGCAGAGATTATTCACATCTGAACTGCTTGCTCTGTGTGCAGGCAATCTCTCCATGTAAATGAGAATACCTTTACAGCCTTTTGATAAACACTGCCCCCACCATTACCACCACTACCACCACATTTTTATGCCTTTCATCCATTTTTTTCTCTGAAGTCATTCTTAGTGTTTGCCAGTAACAGTGATCATTCCACAGACTTTAGTGGGAGACTTATTTCTCTGCTACGGGATGATGTGGGGTCATTTTTTCCACCTGGATAAATTTTGTCTCTGAAGCTCTTTCCAAGGGCAGTTTCATGCTTATGAAGAATTTGGAGGCGAGTACAGTTTCAGTTTGGGGTTTCTCTCCTGAAGAAAGGAATGCCGAGTTAGCTGTCTGTGGGGAATTATGAGAACACAATTCTAAATCTCACTGCTTTAAATTATTCTAAAAGCCATGGCCTGGAAGGTGTAATTGGCAGGGAAGTGTAGAGTTTTTCAGTGCAGCTCAATAATTATCTAGTCAGAACTCCTGAATGAACTCTTCCCAGTAATTTTTTTCAGCCCTAGACAGCTCTGCGGCTATTTTATTTCAGCTTAACCATTGTGAAGTAGTCACGATTTTGTGTAGCATTCTCTGTTTTCCAGATGAATAATACATTTTATTTTACCCAATAATGTTACTAGGGGCCCGGGTATTCCTTTATTATTATTATTATTATTATTATTATTTTGAAGAAACAAGAGTGATTGAGTGCTAAATCTGTCTTGTACAGTACAATATATGGCAGCCTGAAGTACCCCACTCCCTCATTTTTTTATTCATATGATACATGAAAAATGGCATAAATGTATTTCATTGTGTCACCTAGAATCTGTGTAGCCAGCAATAATGAATACGCTTTACTCTTCAGCTCAGTAGTGTTTCATTTCTTCCTGACAAGATTATTTGACAAGCAGACCCTGCATTGGCAATGTTGTTTATTTTCCTAGGCATGTAAATTATCTTAACAGCCTCATAAACATAAATTGGCAGGCATACTGTCCCACAGCAATACTTGTTAAAAAACACTAATGGAATATAATAAATAAATTATTCTAGTGTATTTATAATTTTCTAGCATACCACTACATCTTGAAAAAGTTATACAGTACAAACTGCTCTATATTTCTTACAGGTTACAATGACTTGTTGGTTAGTTATTTAATGAAACTAATTATGATGAAAAATGCATAGATTCATATTCAGGAGTATATTCAACCTCAAAAAAAGGGAAACATTAAATTATCTGGCCTGTGGGTGTTGGAGAGTTTTTACCACTTTGCACACATGAGTTTCACGTGGCACAACTGTATAGGAGGTAGGTGGAGAAAAATGCACATCTATTCAATTACTGTTGTGATTGGTTGATAGTTGGTTGTTGGGTTGCATACAAAAATAGCCGTAGATGTCTAGACAGCGCTTGGGAAATAGCTGTAGCTTTGGAAGTCCACACAGAATGGATGATAATTATTTACAGATGGTCCAAATCAATGGCATGTTTTTATTACTTTTCCCATGTTGATTCAGCTATTTTCGCTAGTTGTTCAAGGCTCCCCGTAGAGGCCATTGGCAATTTGATTTGCCCTGGATACAAAAGAAAGAAGCTACAGACTGGTCTTTGATCTCTTTGAAGCTGAAGCAAGTTAAGAGCAGAAACCTCAGACTGCAAATCCACATCCACATGGCAAGTATCAGCCCTTGCTTAGGGTGGCCTTTAATCCTCAGAATTTCAGTCTTCCAAATGCCAGGTGTCTCTCTAGGATACTGTCATTGCCACTGGAGGAAAGAGGAGCTTTTGAGGGCTGAGCAATTTAATTTAATTTGTAACAGGGTAAATCAAGGTCTCAAGGAGCCCATATATCTCTGTTATGGAAGCCTAGATGACTAGCTTAGATTTTGATAATAAATTTTCAGTGAGTTAAAGTTGGGAGAATTAGTTCCACCTAGAGAGTTTGGAAATTGAAAAGATATTCCCCCGCAATGTTTTCTCTCATTATATAATCACCATTTTATGAATCTACTGTAAATAACAAGCAGCATCTAATCTTCTCCCTGGAGTAATTAATATTGTGATAGGGGAAACAACTCCAGAGCATTTGGCTACCTGCTATCGCCTTGACACTTGTCAAGTTGGTGTCATTGCAAGTGTCTCGTAGAGACTGCATTGCCTGCTTTGTCAAACTGGATAAGAATTTCTATTTTTCTCTTAAATACCAAATTATTCAGTACTGATATGGTTCAAAAAGAGGGATCATTAAATGCCTCAAAATTCTTGAGGCACTTTAACACAGGTCTGAATCCTGAATACTGCTTGGAGCTGTGTAATTAATATAATCTCCCAAATACTCCTGAGAACCACTCCAGCAATTGGTCAGCAGTGAGCCAGCCCAAAGGCACATTCCAGAAATGCCCTTTATTCCCTGACTTATTCTTTTTCAAGGCAGGCCAGGGTGCTGGCAAGCAAAATTTAAACTGCTAGAATCTAGTTCTGAAAGCACAATATAGAATGCAAGAACTTTATTGTTGTTCTTTCATATTGGGTTGGTTTGAATGGAAAGTTCCTCTAAATAAAGATGACTGCACAATATGGCTCATAATTTCATTATTTTCTTACCCCTTCCTTTACTGAAATAAATATTTATTGAGCTCAACAGGGGCAATAAAAAAATCCCTGGCATTCTCTGTGTGCCACTTTATGTATGAGCTTTCCTATGTCTCATTTCTCCATGACAACCTCATTTGACAGGCAGTCCCTGCTTTGGCAATGTTGTATCATATTTTCTTAGGCATGTAAATTCTGTTGACAGTCTCATAAACATAAATTGGCAGGCATACTGTCCCAAAGCAATGCTTATTAAAATACGCTAATGGAATAGGATAAATACATTATTTTCAAATGCAGGCAGAAAATGCACACAGGTTCATATGATATTTTTGCTGCTGATTGATGGGAGCTACAGTCAGGGACGGCTAACAAAATTTCCAAGTTTGTGATTCAGTTTCTGTAGTAAGCACTGCAGGTCTATCAGCACCCCCAGTTGCTGTCGCAGCCTTTTTGTTCCAGTCCCTGAGCTAACACAGAGACACAGCCAGCCTTTTGCACGATGCTTCATGTGTTTCTAATCTGTGGTTGATACTCTGTTCTCCCCCGGCGTCTCTCTAATGCTTTTTCTAACCCTCCAAAAATCGCAGATCCTGGTACCTCTGAGCTGCACAGCGGCTGACTGTCGGACTCCCTCGACACTGAGGCATTCGCTTCTGTGTTGTTGCAATAGAAACGAGGTTGGTGGCATACCCTGGGAGTAAGTTACTGCAGTGTAAGAGCAGGACAGGAAAAAAAGGAAGAAAAAAAAGGAAATTTCTAATTTCCCTGACCTATAACTCCTCCTTTGCAGGTACTTTTGGGATGGCAAAGCCTGCAGAAATTGCTCGTATGACAATAGTAACCTTCAGGCAAAAATAATAAAATTATTATCAGTTATGCAGTTCTGCAAGATTTTTTTTTTAAATTAAAAAGGGTTCTAAAAGCTTTTTTTTTGTTGCTTATTGTATGTTACTATTATAAGGAAATAAGAATAATTATTTTTAATAGTGAATAATTTTATTCAACTCCAGGTAATTAATTTTGACAATCAGAATTGTAGAAATAGGATTACGATTAAAAATTTAGATTTATTTAAAATTTTCCAACGCTTAAATGTCATTATTCTAAAATTGGAAAAAGAAAACCCTGAATACTCTTGTGACTTTTTATTTACTGTGTTATCCAACCTCAGAGTGTCAATAAAATTTTATATTTTTATAATATTTCAGAAAAATTTACTCTAATACATTTTTATTCCCTTTGACTACCCATGTTTTAAATAAAAATGAATGAATATAATTGCATTTGTAATAAAGGTTTCAAAGTCTTTCTAAAGCAAGACCTTTGTGCAAATATGGCTTTCTTAAGAAAGAGAAGCAGAAAAACTGCTGTTATGCATAACAGAATTAATCGACTTCCAGCTTTTAGACATCCCCATTTTATTAGGATGTAGATCAAATAACTTCCATGGAGCAGGTGGTAGTAATTTATCTGTAAAAATGCTATATAAACATAAGTTGCAGGAGCAACATTTTCAGTAGCAATTTAGGAATCTAGAAGCAATTTAGAATTGGACTTAAGGTCTTAAGAACCAAATTTTCAAAGGTGAGTACAGACACCAGCAAAGATTTTCACAAGTGTGTAAGGAGGTTAGTTAGCTAAAACCAGAACAAACAGAGCACTTATGAGCTTAAAATGCTACTTAGGCAGAATAGAAGTGTGACTTTCAGAACATTTAATGAAAATATGCCCTGATATATTACATTTGAGATGTACCATCCATCCATATTTCTACCCAAGTGGTTAGGTGGAAGACATCTGCCTGCAAACCAGTAGATCCAGGTGCCCACTATAGGCGGTGGTGAGAAACAGGCACTTTTAGGATGTAATTAATCAGATTTGCTTTCAGAACCTACCTTTAATTAAGATAAATTTTGCCCTTGAAGTGTCCTCTTCTCTTTGCTGATCATAAACAGTTTTAACAACTATCCCATAGTAGATACCTACATCTGAACAGGCAAATCCTACCTTTGGTCATTGCATATTGTGGAAGAAAAGATGAGACTGAGGCACAGAAGCACGAAGGCTAACTCAGCCTATCATCAGTGCAGCTATGCTATGAGGGAGAGAAGTACAGTCTGGAGCTCCCAGTGCAGCTTGAGAGTCTTTGACTCTGTAGCCGACAGTGGATGGTGGGACAGGGACACAACCCAGGGAGAGTCCTGGGGAAGAAGTCGTAGGAAAGAAGAGTGCCTCGGTTCATCAACTCCTACTGAGCAGGGTTCCCAAAAGGAGAACAGTTGTGTGGCAATTGTTATTTAAACACTTTTAAAAATAAAATATGTAACTCCTGTGACAGAGATCAGACCACTGAATGAATTTTCTCTCTCCTCTGCTCTTTCCCTTGCTATGTTGTTTGATTTTTAACTGGTGCCATGTCCACTTTCCAGCTGTCCAAGCTGATGCTTTATTCCCAGACTGGGACTCTGGGTATTTTTACTTTTGGGCTAAAAAACTCTGAAACTCCAGAACTGCCTATAATTATTTATATATGTGTACACAGGCATAATCTAAATGTAAAATTAGCATTAATTAAAATTTTCCCACATACTTGACTCATAATTATTCTCCAGCTATAAGAAATAAATATAATTAGGGCAAGTGAGAATCGTGGGACAGGAATAGTACAATGAGTTGGAGAGGAATAGCAGATCATAGGTTAAGAAGAGAGGAAAAGTATTATGGGATTATGTTTATCTCAGAAAGAACTTAAATCCATTTGCTCATTATATTTATTCCATTGGTAATTTTCAGGCATTTTTTGATGTGGCCATCTAAAATACTTTTGACGGTAGCTTTTAAAAAATATATTTTGAAGCATGTCTAAATAAAAATAAGTAAATGTGCGTGAGGTGCAGCTACTGGTATTGTGTACAGGAACAAGTATTATTTAATTTGCAGAAATTGTTAAGAAAGATCCCACTGAGCTCACTAGACATACCACCGCTGGTTTTAATCTGTATAAATAAGATGGAGGGATGATGTAATTAGCACTTCCACTTTGTAACAGCAGTAGAAGGATGAAAGTAGGCTTGAGGAGGATAAAGTGGGAATGCAGAGGCTAAAAAAGATATAAAGGAATGTAAAGTCAACATTTTTGTGTGTCTGTATCACTTGCTGAAGTTAAAGCATTTTGCTGACTATTGCTTTGAAATAAAAATTTTGTGAAATGCTCATAGCAGGGCAGAACTCACTTGCTTTAATGTGTCTTAAAATCTGAAAGACAAGGTTTGTAGGGAGAAGCAATATCTTTTATTAAACTAGCTGATACAGTTATAAAAAGAGACCAGTTTCCAGAGCACAAGAAAAAGGTTTGTATGCCTGAAGCATGTCTGGGTTTCAAACTATAAAGTTGAGTTAATAAAAGATCCTTCCTCTCCCTAAACCTTGCCTCTCTATATCCTTGAATACAATCCTTAATGATCCCATTACTTGAAAATATGAAAAACTTCAGCCAGCTCGAGAAAAATCCCTCCTATCAGATTTCTGAGTTTTGTTATGATCACTGTCCAAGTTGAACAGGACAGAATGACAGTTATAAGCCTGTATCTAACTCACAGAGAGCTCATGGTTCTGGATTTTCATAATACTGGTATGAAATTTTCTCTGGATTTTGGATTGAAGGGATGATTTTCAAAAGCAGAAATAGGAACGGAGTGTCAGTCTTCAGTTTATAAAAAGAGCTCGAAAACTCTGCAACCTTTCAAAAATCTTATACTCGAAGTTCACAGTAGAAACTCCGCTAATTCCTGTGTAAATATTAACCCTTTTATAGAGCAGTGGAAGAAAATGAGGGACTTCTTTTGCTTATTTTTTGATTAGTTGGATAAACACTTAAGTTAAATTACTCCTGATCCACCCAGAAACAATTTTTAAGCATCCTCCATAAAATACAGACTTAATTCACTTAGATTTATTATTTAATCTTTTAGATTTTCTGTGAAATTTCTGACTTTCTGTGAAATTCTTATTTATATAATAAATTACAATTATAATAATATAACGTATTATTAATACCTATTATTTCAACCAAATTTCATAATAAAAGCAACTTTGAATCTGTAACTGCTGGTGTTTTTGTAGTCCTTTTAGACTAAAATGCATCATAAACATCAGGGTTTCTACTGAATAATTCCTGCAGCTAGGAAGAAATGTTTTCCACTGTTTAATACCTGGCTTAGATTGTGGGAAGTAGTGCAGGTTTGTTTGCACCAACCCTTCTGAACCATTTCACATAGACCAACTGAAAAATTCGCATTAACTGGCCAAGAGTGATGCTCCTAATGTTGTTAATGTGTTAGGTGTCTGATTGATGTGCCTTGCTCCAATATATAAAAGTAATGAGGTTGTTAGAACTGGAGTCAGAAGATATTTTTCCATTAGGCCCTGGTGGCCAACTGCTAAGGCTTCATTTCCTTCCAAGTAGCCAGGTATTCAGGTTTCCCAACACTGTTCAGAAATAGGAAGCAAAACTGCTTTTGAAAGGAGGTGGGATATTGGCAATGCTCTCCGTACATCTCTGTTGATTTCTGGTTGTGGCTTTTGATCTTTTACAATCAGGACAAATCTGTTAGGAGATGCTAAGCAGCATTTTAAGATTTATATTTAACAGATGTGTAAGACAGATGATCTCTAAATAATGTTAGCAGTTAATGGCAAGCACAAAGTCTGGATGGATACGGGAATGTGCAAGACCTCTTCCAGGCTAATATTTCTACAATTCTTCAATAATCTAAGTGTAAATGTAAATATGAATATACTCCCCATTTTTAGATTCATACCATTTGCTGAATTTGCTGTGAATAGCTTCAGTCACATCAAAGCAGCATTTTTAGTGGATAAATGGTTCACCAAAATATTCACTAAGCTCTACAAGGAGATTCAAAGAGTTAATAAAATGTCTTAATAAAGTATCACATTAAAAAAAAAAAGCAGCTAATATGCATTTAGCTAATCCTCCTACATTATAATTAACATGAAAAATGGTAGACTCTTCTACTTCTCAGCAAAGATTAAATAGCTGAATGTCAGTATTGAGGAAACATAACACTTGATTTCATTATTTAACAAAATATACATACAGTACACTGACTAGAGAAATGTGAACCAGTACAAATAATTAAAATTTTAGAAACTGCAATAGTCAAAATAAATTTAAAAAAACAGAAAGGCTTTTTTATTAAGGAATTCTCTTCTGTAATGTTGCTCTCTGAATATGGTAACTCAAAGTGCAACTCCCTGGATGTAAGTATGAACTGGAAAGAACTTCACTGATTCTGCACAGGCTGATGCAGGAGAGCTAAAACATAACTAAAGACCTCCTTCCTCGTTTTTCTTTTGGGTGCCAGCTCATAGAAATCAGGGGATTTGTCAGAAGACTGAACCTAACAACTGGAATACACACGGGCAGGGTTTAGAGTAATCCCCCTGATCAGAGACAATGAGCATGTCTCTGCAGGCGTGTGCAGGCTGTCACACACTCAGTCCGTCTGCGTCCCGAGCCAGGCAGGCACAAGGATGCTCCCACCCAGAAGCGCCCAGTCTTGTTAGGGTTCCTGCTGCACACTTGGGCCACTCTGTGAAGAGAACAGATACTTTTTAGGTCGCTTAATGACCCCAGCCTGCTAGTAGAAACCCTTTTGCTAAGTTTTATGATTACATTTTTATGTAAAAGGTCCTTTTAGTGTATTGTACAGTTCAATCTGGACTTGGTTGCTAAAGGACTATGCCCAGTGTGTAGCTGCAGTATAATGAATGTGGACTCAGGTGTAACAACACCCTGAGAAAGAAGCCATAGACCTCCCAGGCTTCATCCCTCTCTGCCACCCTGCTCTGTCCCTTCCCTGTTTGCACAGTGCCTCTCCTTGGGCTGGTTTTGGCTTAGAGCAAGGGCTTTATGCACGTGACTGTGTTTATGGTTGGTCTGAGGACTAATTTGTTTCAAAATAAAAATTGCTTTCTGCCATTGCTTCTCTGGCCCTGTGCAAGGTCCCTTGCACTGTGCTCCTGGGACTGGGAGTGCTGTGCATCACAGTGCTAACACCTCTGGGTAGATTTGGATCAAGACGAGTTTAGCTGTGCTATGAGATTGGATTTAGGGCTAGCACTGTAGGATCTGGCAGCAGGCCGGTGGTGGCCAGGGAAGGAGCAGAAAAAAGGCAAAGTTACAGTGCTTTTGGACTGGAAAAGGACAAGGTAGAAGGTCTATGACTACTAATCTTCCTAACATGTAGCAGGATCACCTGAAAGACTCCATGACTGTTGCTCCCTGTGGATAAGTATCCCTGAACTTCTCTTGCCAGTGTGCTCTGCATTAGTTTTGGGGTTTTTTTTTACTGTTACACAAGTACTCCAACCTAACACTAGTGCTGTGGGGAAGGAATATGATTCTCTGACACACTAAAAAATATATTGCTGTTTGAAAAGAAAGTCAGATGAAGACTGACACCTTAAAAATTATATGGAATTGGTGGGGAGTGGGGAGGAGAAGTTTCAATATAACAACATCTCCAAATCTTGTGTTCAGAATGCTCAGAAATGTGAGATCTAGATAATGGCTTATCCCACATATTGAATAGTAGTAAAAGAGTTTGATTGCACCCTAAAGGGACAATTTAACCCTATTTTCCTTAAAAGTGCAGCAGTTAAGCACTTAGGAACTGTGTTTCCATCTGTAGTCAAACTGTTTGATAAAAAATCACAGTGCCACAGACTAAGCAAAGTAAAGGGAAGGCAAAGCAGATTTCCTATCAGGAAGTGCAGTCCAGTCAAAAACATTCTGAGACATTTCAAGCTTCATAACATATTGCTGTCTCAGACATTGCAGTAAACAGTCCATTAACAGTTTTGCAAAATGAATGCTGACCTCCACGTATTTATTTACTTGTATTTCTCAATATTTCAAATAGAAACTCTGGTTTTGGACCTCTCTCAGCTCTGAGACAGCACAAAGTTCTGAAGCTTGAAATTACTTGTTTTGCTGAGGTAGGTTTTTTTGCTGAAATATCATCTAATTTTATACAGTATAATATTGACTCATTTTGTATCCTCTTAAGATAAATTCTCAATGAGCTGTGTTCCTAAGTTGTTCTTGTTTAATGCTCCAGTTTATTTCTCCTTTCTGTTCCAGGGAGAGTCAGTACCATTTTTAGTGAGTGTATAGAATTAGGATTTTTTGAATCATAAATTGTGGTAAGGTGAAGAAGAGAGAAAATAAAAAGGAATCCATCCATCCATCTGTCTGTCTGACTATCTGTCTATCTATCTATTGATCTATCTGTTTATCTATTTATCCATCCAATAATAAATTAACATAGGGACAATTTGCCAGGACAGAAATGAAAAAAATGGAAGACTGATGTGCCACTGCTAAACCCATGGCCTATCTACTCCCAACTGTCTCCTCTAGCTGTAGCCAGTGGAAGGGGGAAAAGTCCATACTGAAGTGACTAGACTACACCTCCTGCAGAGCTGATGGTATGCAAGATTGTTGTATTTGTTGGATGGATGTGGTATGCAGAGCTACCGACAACAGAGTCCTCGTTTAGTTGAGTAGAAAAGTGCTGGGGTCTAGAAGTTAAAAGGAATTTATTTTTTTTCTTATTCTTAACGTGGCTAATGCCTGAATTAGTACTTTAAATGCATCTGGAACCATGCTAATGCTCTTGTCTGGCCATGTCCACACCATGAAGAAGGGAATTTTGATGAGCAATTTGATGGCTTTGTTTCTTTGGGAATTCTTGAAAATTTGACTAGATGTTTATCTGCTCCTATAGACTTTTTTTTTTTTTTTTTTTTTTTTTACATTTAAAAGTTTTGCTCTTCATGTTGTAACTTAAAAATTCTTTTAAAAGCAGGAATTAATTTCTTCTCTTCTCTAGCAAAGGATGCCACCAGACTGCATGCTCTTTGTGATGAGATTTCCCAGATGATATGAGAGAAACACCAGCAGCTTGTGTAAATGCCAGTCACGCTCCTGACACAAAAAGAATGACAACCATGAAAGGGGCAAGACTAGGGCATGAGCGTAGGAGTGCCAGGAACTGGTGGCTGGCATTGATCCACCCTGTGCACCTCTGACTGGAAGCACTGAACCAGGAGACTCAAAGCTAGAGAAATGCCAGTGCTGCTGCTCTGTCAGTGAAATCTCCAACTTTGTATTACTCAATCTCTAGGACTTAAGTCCAATACGAATAAATTCCCTGATTTCACATATTTTAGTTCAGTTTTTACACTTTATTTTATTTTTTAAAAAATTTTAATTTCCAAATCTGGGTGAATTCCAGTTTTAGGAAAGATAAACAGCCCTGTCAGTCCATCCAGAAAGCCAAAGTGGCTTATTTGACTTTTGATTAAGTCATTCAATTTTCTACAGACAAAAGTGCATAAGGAAATGACAGAGACAGCATAACACTCCTCAGGCTTGGATAACTCAGCCAGACTAAGTATGTATTTATAAATAGGCTGACTGGGAGATGTTGGGATAAATCCAAAGACTGGATGATTCCTCAGGAATTGCAGCAAAATTCTTTCACTCTTCTGCCAATACTCCATGTTCTCAACTTACCTGTCTGCAGTTTCAGGGCCAAAACAAGTAATTTTAAAAGACTGTGTCCCTGCTTTCCTATTTACCAGCAAATCAATATATGTCTTACAAGATATGGAGACTTGATGCTTAAAAATCAGGGAAGTTTTGTCTCCGTAATGTTGGTATGAGAAACCTCTTTTCTTCCCTGCTCTCCCTACACGCTCCCTTTTGTGTACTTATTGAGTAGTGTCAGACATTTTGCAACCAATTATAAGTTTCCTTCGTCATATTATCACCATACTTTGTACTTGTTTGCTATTTTTCAGAATTAATCAAGTAGTAATTTAAATTAGATAGAAAGAAGACTGACTCATTGTTAGAATACTTGAGGTTGAAGTCCAGATTCAAAAAACAGTCCCTATTCTGGGATGAATTTTCCCAAGTGTTTAACCGTCAATGTAAGTGCAGGCTGTCCTCCATTGGGATATTTGCAAATGAGGTCACAGTGATAAATAATAGTCTCAAAAAAAAGCGGTATGTGTCAGAAAAAATCCAAGGGAAAAATCAAATTCTTAAGTTAAAATGACAACACTCATGGTACCTATGCAAGGTCACTTACTTGTTCACTTACTCATCCAATGAGCTACAGAACTAAAGAAAAAAAGAAAAAAGAGGGTGTAAAAAGAAGACAGTGGCAGAATTAAGTGTCCTTCCATAGCTGGTTTGACAAACAGAAATTTTCTCCCCCCAAACTTAGAACATTATTCAAGGGAGGGGAGGAAGAAACCATTCAAAAAAGGACGAACTCCATAAATGAGGGATCCATTCTGAAAATCCAGATGTCTTATTGTATTGCTTGTTAAAAACTAATATTTCTTCAAATATAACCTTAGACGAAGTCTATCTGAAGGCAGGGTGGTAAATGTATGGTTTGCCAAGAAAGAGGAATCATCATGGAGCATAAAAGTCTTTAATGTTGTCAGTATAATGGAAAGAAAAACCCCAAGCTGGCTGAGAGTGCAGTTTTAGATGCATGCTTTTCACAAACTGACTGATGCAGCTCTTTCAAAGAAATCAATCTGAGGCTTTGCAAATCACTCTGGGCCAGATTCTGCTATTCAGCCCTTGTCCTATTCCTATTGCAGACAAAAACTGCATTTCTCTGCAGATAAACTAATTCACTGTGATAATTATGCCCTAAGAGTACAGTGTAAGTCAGCATGAGAAGGCTGGCAGAATGTAACCTCCTAAAACTGAGCAGTCTCCACTTCAGGGGCTCATAACATGTAAAATTAAACTACAAATGTTAATATGAGGTTTCTTGTATTTTTTTGTTGTTGTTGTTGTTGTTGTTTTCCTTTTAGTATTTTCTCCTGAAATGTAAAAATACTGATTCTTTCAAATTCCTGCAGTGATTTGTTGCTGTCATTCACAACATCAAACCATAACCTTAATGGTTATTTACATCATTTGCTGTGTGCTGTGTTTTTATAGTTCCATTTGGCTCAAGGCAAAGTGATGTAAGGCATTCATGGGCATAAAGGAGTGTAAAAGAGAGAAAGTTTGATCAATAGGACACCTTTGTTGTTGGTAAACATTGTCAGAAAATGATCAGTGTCAGTGCTCTAAGCCAGAGAAAACTAATAACATGAGTGGCAAGCTTCCTGAGAGCGTTTGGAGTATTTATGTGGCATTCCAAAGGAAGATCTGTAAACAAGAGTACAACAAAAATACAATTTTATTGATATCCACCTGATTTATGTTTACAGCATCTGTTGATAATAACCCTATTTGTCAGAGAGTCCATCATGAATACTAATTTACCGTTACTGAGTCAAGATCAAACAAGTGAGCTATATGTGATGGTGTACTCTATGCATTTTCATGTAATCATATTTACAGTGACCTGAGGCTCAAGTAAAGAAACCAGAGGGCTTTCACCAAGCGCAGAATGTTTTATAATGAGTTTATAAGTGCATCCTGTCCATAAATGGAGCCCAGGGACTATAAAGAGAGTCTTAGTGTCTGTTTCATGAAACATGAATAAAGGTTATTTTTAATATCTTATGCCATGCTTTTATTTCACCAACTTACCTTTCAAAGGAGAACATCTCAAAGTCCCAGAAGATAGTCTGCAAAAAGTTGATACATTTTGAATTTCTTTCATCCAAACTTGAAACAGAGAAGATTTTAAGATGTTTCCTGTGATTAAGTTACAGGGAAATAAATAGTAATTTGGTAAATATTAGAATGGCCTGATCAGAAGAGTTTTCCATAACACACACACACAAATTAAATTTAAAGTTTATCACTCAGTGTATTACAATAACATAACAGTGACATAAAATGTTTCAGCATAAGTGAAATGGATCTGTAATTGGTCATGTATAATTTTGATAAAATTGATACGTTCCTCTTACAAAACATTCATTTTTCACTGATTGGTGCATTTCAGTGAAAAAGAAATCTACTAGCTCTGTACCAAGAGTGGATGAATGTTATTAAACTGGGTGAGAGAAACCTGTAAAGAGATAAGGTGATGTGTCTAAGTAGTAAATTCCAAAATCGGCTGGCACAAATCTATGCAGTGGAGTCTGAACAATCTATTCCAGCTCTGATCTAAGAAACCTAGTTCTTTGTTCTGGCTATGGAATAAATTCACTTTGATTCCAAAAAAGATTAAAAAATCTGCCAAATTCATGCAAAATAAACAGTATCAATAAAAACCGGAATGCAAAACTCACCATGACTTTACCACTACTGCAAGTCCTTTGTAATGGAATAGATCTTGTGTTCTGTCCATTTGAAAGAGTGACAGCTATGTCTAAGCCTAGTGAAATGTGACTGGTTAGGGGTATCCAAGGAACCCTAAAATGGCATAACATTGATAATGCCATTCCTGCTGCTAGATGCATTATGGCAGGATTATTAACTCTTGTTCTTTACTGCTCCTACCTGTTGCAAAATACCATGGATGGTGTCAGCCTCTCTCAGCAAGACTGGATGTGAGACCATTCTCCTAAGGTGGTTTCATGCAAAATTGTACAAATGGAGCCGATCAAGAGGTCACTTTACTGTCTGAAATATGTTATTCCTGAAATTTCCTTCCTTTGGATTCTGATTTTGGTCTGCTTCTGTGTTAAAAAATCAGTGGGAAAAGTTCTCTCTGATTTCAGTGAGCTTTTGCAGCTGTACAAGGACTTTTGTCCAGCACCACTTCCGAAGTTTCAGTTCACTCCAAAAGGCAGAAAGCAGAAGGTTTATTGCTGTATGTGTTATGTAATACCTGTTTATTTATCAATCACTGCTAGAACTGCAGCAATTAACCAGCCAATCACAGAGATCCACTTTTCCCATAAAAAACACCCGGGATATATGATAATATATATGTGTGTATTTCTTACTTTTCAGAATGAATTCTTATGAGTTGTCAAAGTTTCTTATATAAAAAAATAAAAATTAAAAAACCAAACCAAAAATAAAATAACCAAGTAATCACTTCTAGGAGAAATGCAGGAACATGAGTATAGTGCAAACTGAAGACTACATAGCTGATAATATACTTAGTTTGCAGGAAGGTATTTTTTTCTTAATTTGTTTTTTTCACTCATTTCTGTATGTCCTGTTTTCCTGAAAGCTCTAAACTGCATTGAAATCGATTCCCCTGAAACTACAAGGTCAGAATTCAAGGTTTTGCTAAATATCTGTAGTTCCCAATGCCTTCATCTGGAGCTTGTAGCACTCAAAGGTTTTGAAAAATAGCCTCCTGGTCTAAACTGGCCAGGGAAACATTGCTAAGTGATAAATCTCCCTCTGGCTGAGCCACACTCCATTCTGGAGTGGTAAGTCTGATGGTGAATCAGGAAATGAACTCCATTTTTTACTATGGGAACACAAAGCTCAAGCTTCCAGGCAAATTGATCAGCTAATAGTTGATAATTAGCACAGTACTTATGGAAGAGGTGGGTGCCCAATGCATCTGTTGCTAAATTTCAGCATCGTTCAAGGTTTTGTTTGTTGGCATAAGTGCAACTAAAAGCAGTGATTGTGTATGGAAGATTTGGTTTTGGATTTCAAAGAGAAAGGCCAAAAACTCTCTGCTTTTGATTGCACTGGGTTTCTAACTTAAGCTGCATCAGTATTAGCAAAGAGCACTTCTCCAAAGAAAATAACCCTCTTTAATCCAAGTGAAAACCTAAAACTACCGATAGTGACATCTGGTGGCACCTAAAAATGTCACATTTGAAAGTAAATCCCTTCTTGGTGCAAAATGAAGATTGGCAGATTGTCAGTCTTATGGCCTGACAGTTTTCCAGCTGGAGTTAATGGAAGTCTTATTCAGTGATATGAAACTGGCATATCAATGAATTTCCCTTTCCTCACCTCAGCCAGTGATGCCTATGAAACCTCAATCCACATGCAGTTATGGCATGGTTTCCACTCTGTCTGTATGTTGAAGGAATGAACTCTACACCCAGGTGCTTCCTAGGGAGTCTTTATATTCCCTATGGGCACAGCACAAAATATATCATGTAAATGTGACTTATACATATGGTCATTCAAATGAGAGATGCTACCATCTATGAAGAAATAAATGTGGATACAAATGGACTTTGGCACTATGATATATGACACCTCTCCAGCCTGGAGAAATATATCAGGTGTCTTCAATTAAAATAATAATAATAATCCTCTCAGCCCTGTTCATTGCAAGCCAACCATTTAATTCAGTTTTCTCTCAGCTGATCCTAATAACTCTGCTGTAGTTCCTAGAACTCCCTCTGAGTAGCCTCTGCTTTGCCCACTGTTGCAGAAACATTTGTCTGGTCCTACGTTCTCTGCTCCCTTCATTTCTTCAGCTGCATAGATGGAATCTTGGTTATACAGATACAGTCTCTCTGATTAGTGCCATAAAATAAAAACAAACTAAAACACATGTGCATGCTTGTGGGTATGCAAAGACATGAGCAAAGGCGGGTCCATGCCTCTATATAAATCAATAGTAATGCCTGAAACTTAGGTAGAATAATTCCCCTATCAGTTTTCAACTGCTCACTTAGAAAAACAGGTTGTTTACTGAACACATAAATATAAAAATGAATAAACTTTGGGTTTATGCATTGAATATTAGTATTAACTTGCAAACAAAAGAGATACATACATAGTCTTCTCCCTTGTCTTGTTGCTAAACCTCCTCAAGTACAACTTCTGGACATTTTTCAGCTTGCTATACTTTCCCACACTTAAGTATCTCCATCACCTCTGATCTTTCAGAGAGGGTTTCTCAGTCTCTGAGGGGTAACCACGATATGCGATATGCAGTATGCATCTCCTGGAGCTGGCAGAGCTTGAGGAGAATGGCAGCTTCTCAGTCCTTTTATAAACACTTCACAACCCTGTCAGTGACCAAAGAGTGAGGAGCCTTCACAGTGAGCAGTAGAGCAGGTTTTGAGTTAATAGCTGACTGATCCTCAGATTTAGGTGAAACCAACAAAGTGTGAGTTTGTGTCCAAATGGTACCAACACCAGGATAGGAAACAAATATTTTAGTTTCACTTCAGGAAAGCTACTGAATCATTCAGGTGATACTTAGTACCCATATTTATAATTTCCTAATTCACTTATGCTCTGATCGACTTACTTCTTGGAGGTGTGTTCAATTCACCAGGCAAAGTGCCCAAGGTGAAAATTTCCTTTGGAGACTCAGAAACATGAACTGTCACGACTGAATGCTGGGCCCTTGTAGCTGAATTGTTTTTCCCAGTTCTCAGTTTACATGTGGACAGTGAGCACTCCAGCTTAAACCCAATTTATTATTTTTTTTTTTGCTACTTTTATTTTGAGGGGCTTATGTGGTAAATACTACAATATCAAACATGTGAATTACACTAACAAAATAGATGGTTTCTGCCTCAACAAAACCTTTCCATAGAAGATGGAGTAGTGCTGGATAAATTAAAGTCTTTGACCAATAAATGCAGCCCGTCCAGACTGCCTGAAAAGCTTAAAGATTTTTTTCCCCCAATCAAAAATTTTAAGACAGAAGTGGGTTATCAGAGAGTTCCTGTGGAGAATCTGTCTTGGAGATTTCCCCAAAATGGCATCACTGCTTTAACTGAGCATATTTTCATAGAATCATATTGTGCCTCAGATAACCTTGTATTTTGAACTTTACCTATTCATTCATAAGTTTAGCAAATACAGTGAGTAGGTTACTAACTCAGGGTATACCTACAATACACACTTGTGTATTATCTAACATATAAAAATGTTGCTTTGGAAGTAAAAATATAACACGACTCTTGGCTTTTGATCACAGATGAAGATTTTTGGCAAAGGAAAAGAATACAGATGGTGGTTAGCAAAAAAAGTCCTTTTTTTTTTCCCTGCTGACAAGAAAACCAAAGTTCATTGTTATATTAAAAGGATTACAATAGCAATTCCTGAGTTCCTGTCTGGAACAGACAACAAGAAGAGCTGTGTCAGCAAAAAGTAGCTCTTGGATAAGTTGTTCAGTGATTTTCAGTTTTGCCTTCAGGCACAAGAGATTGAAGAGTTTACTTTCTTGAAATTGGAAGCAGACACCTGCCAGTGGAGTATTATGGGCTTGTATAGTAATGGCAGCAAAGAGGAGACAGCAGAGGCAAAACAAATTCACAAAGCCATTGGAGTTGTGGACTACTTAAAAATAAAAAAAAAAATAAAAAAAAAAAAAAGAAATTCTCCAAACCTTTCTTTGGATATTTTTGATTTTCAAGGGGAAAAAAACCCTTTGCAAAAGACCCTGGACTGAGATTCAGAAGGCTTGTTCTGTATCTCCCAAATTAGTTAGAGATTTCTTCTGTCAATTCTAATTTAGGACTGAAAATGAGATACAAAAGAGCACATAGGAGCTTAAAATGCAACTTAAACAGAAATTAGGCACATACAGCAAAAGAAGAGATTCAAAATCTCTTAATCTGGCTGCTAGGATGCTGATGAATTCAATGATCTTTGAGTCCAGGAGAGATGTGCTGTATATCAAGCTTGCACCTCACATCCAAAAGGCATTGATCTTTTCATCACAAAAACCAGTTAGCTGCATGAAGCTCAGCCATTGAACATGCCTAGAGATGTTATCACTTGCCTCAGGCTGCTTGGGATTCACTGACTAGGTATTTTTAATTCCCACAAAGATTGTGAGGCAGAATCGTCCAAACTGAGAGAAAACATGGATTATGTGGGATGATAATCTCCTTTGTAGTAAGAAAGGTTTGATGCCAAGCGTCATAAATGAACATGGCAAACACAGTAAAATAGGTTTGATAAGTCTAGGAAGAAAAGTATGCATTTAAGATTTGCTCTTAGTTTACCATCTGGATATATCAGTTTTGTGAAAACATAGTGTCAAGGCAGTCGTATCTGCTCAACTATGACTTGGGTGGGACTTTGAAGAAAGTACTAGACTAAAAGAAGCTCAAAATGCTGAGGGTGGACTGGGCAGGCAGAGACAACGGGTGGGGAACAGCAGGAACAGAGAACTAGTTTTTAGTAAGACCAAACCAATGAATAAGTCCTGAAAACCAGAGATGGTGGCACAGAATTTATGCAGCTTCAGAACCACTGAAAGCTGCTGGCCTGAGAACAAGGCAAAGACTCATCCTTGAAGGGCACAGAGGACAAAATTATGGATTGTTGATTTTGTTTAAACCACGTTCTTAAATCTCACCAACAGTTATCTATCTATTCAAGTAATTAAATAATTAAAGATCATAATAATAATTCACTTGTTTTGTAAACACAACATTGTTTACATGATCATGGTTTGCATGTAGAGAGCCCCGGTTTCATTGGACATATGTGCTTTAAAGTGGGACAGCCTTACAACCCCAGGAGGATCTTATCACAGTATCTTAATGTTTATTATGATTTGAAAGGTGCTGGTAGCAAGGTGGAGCAGGGGGTGAGAGGAGAGAGAAGACAGGAGAGAGTCCAAAGCCAAGGGTATAAACTCATGCAACAGTTTCTTAAATGAAGAAAGAGTGAGGAGGTGGATATAGGTAGTGATTCCACCATTAGATGTTCTCGTTCCCAGGCGGAGCAAACAGGATCCATTACTTATGATGGACAGGTAAATTCAAAGTGAGATAATTCAAGCTTGAGTTGGGAAAGGGGTAGGTTTCTGAAGACATCTTAAACAAACAAAAAACATTAAGGAAATTTCTAAAAGCTGTTCAGCAGGTAAAGGCAGTTGAGAAGGAAGGGATTAAGGCAACTGGTAAATATAATCTATAACTGCATTTTCATCTTTTCTTTTGCAAACCACAATTTCATCCTGATTGGATAGGTAAAAGATGCTCCTTTAAATCTTGGCTGGTACCATAGTCATTTTAGGGTATTCTGACAGACTTGTTTCCTTTTCATGTTGACAAATATGACAGGCTGAAGTGGAATGCCTCTTTATGTACTGGGAGAGTCCCAAGAGCTGGGAAACATAATCTGAACACCACTCCCAGATTCTGACAGCTATAATATGGTAAACTGATCTTCTGCTATAAAATTCCATATCTTTGGGTAAGAGATAAAGAAAATCATGGTGGTCAAAAAAAAGGACTCTATTGTCATTACAGAGGCTTCATTCATGACTGACTCTGGGACTAGAGTCAGAAGAGGAACATTCATGACATTGGACCTTACCTAACAAGTACCTGCCACCTTGGCACTGCTTTCAGGTCCTAAATTAATCCGCTTTTTGACATGGTATTTTGTAGATTCCTAGGATCAACTGGTGCTAGATCAGGTTCCACACAGTGCAGTCTCACCACTTAAATCCTAACTCACCTTGTAAATTGTATCCAGAATTGAAATTTTATTTTCCCTATAAGATCCAGGCATTTCTGATGAGCAGGAATGTCTGATGAACAGGACGTTTCCAGACTTCAGACAACTGGGTAAACCAAACTTTATTTTCTCAGAATAAGAAATTAGTATTTGTCACTCAGTGGGTAGCACCTATGTCATAGAGAAGACAGTTTCGAACTAGTTCATTATGGCTACCACCATGTTAAAAAGAAATCTTCATGTGATACAATCCTTCTAGAGAACTAGGAGAGTCATCGACTTTAGTGGGTGTTGAAGAACTATGTAGATATAATGATTGAGACTTTCTAAAATACCTTATCTGAAAGGCTTTCCGGTGGTATCATTCCAGAGCCCTAAATTTCTGGTCATTTAAGAGTATGACTTCAGTATGCAACTACATAGAAGTGTGATATATTAATTTTTTTGAGAACTACTTCTAACTAGATGGAATTTCTGGGTTGGTGTTTTCCACAACGACTCAAGATCTTCAATATTATACTGGAAACGTTCAGGGCAGATGTTTGCATATGAAAATTTTTTTTCTTCAATATCTACAGGCAATTTTCTGTTCACAATTTATTGCTTTATGTGATATTTGAAAATAAAAAGAAAAAACAAAACCCAACAAAGTAAAAATGTAACAGATCCTAATTTAGTAAGCTTTTGTAAATAATCAATCCAACCAAATAAAATTATTTAACTAAGATAGAATGAGTGCTTTCTGTGGAACAATATATCACTAATGATTGGAACAGGTGCACAAAGTGTCTTAATAAATCAGTAACCTGGAAAACACATCAATTATTTTGAAGGTTAATGGATTTTTTTATTTGTTCTCCAAAAATCATGAAGATGTTTTCCCGAATACTTCAAACTATTCAAAAATAAAGCAAACCAAACCAACAACCTTGATAAAAAAAACCTTAAGATGGTTTATAAAGCAGAGTAACGTATTAGTGACACAAAAATAAGCAGAATATGTTTATGACTGGGAGCAAGTGGAACTATTGTAGCATGATAATATTGGACTGCAGATAAGATACTAAAAAGAAGCAATTTGAATTACATCCCCCATCTAATTTGAAACTCATTCAGGATTCAGGTCACCAATTTTCATCAGAAACGCTCTTTAGAGAAAGCCTACTTTTTTTTTTTTTTTTTTTTTTTTTTTGGTGAAACTCTCTAGTGGCAAAGATTTCTAAAAACCAGAACAGGAATCTTGTCAAAATATGATGTAGTGACTAATCTGATACTTGAAATACTTGTCTGCACTCTAGCAGACCCTGTAATTTTGACATTAGTTTCCTAATCAATAAAGTGAGGACATACAAGTTTTTAAGGAGTCTTAATTTATTTTCCAAAGAGTAAAAGCTTGGATCTTTTCTTGAACAGACTGAATACCTGTTTTCCCATCTATATATCATAATTTGTCATAAAAATTTCCAAAGAATAAATAAAAAAGGAAAATCACTCAATAGCACAAGTTGGATAAGGATGTAAAATATATGATTACAGCAGTAATTTTTTAGACCCTTCTTAAAATCCTACAATAGGGACAAAAAACTTAAATAAATACACAGATATACAAAACAAAGTCAATATAAGTGGGTTTAGATTCTCTGCAGTTTTGACAAACAGTTTTCTTGAAAGTTTACGGCTGTAATTTCTATCATACGCTGTCATTAACAAGTTGAATTCCAAGTCTTTAACAAACATTGGAAAAGCAATTAATATGCAACAGATTTTATATAAGAGAATAGATTTTTAAAAAGTTTTTTAAAAGAAACAAAATGCAGTTAAAATCACCAGCAGTGAAGCAAAGAGAGAAAAAAATATGAAAGGAAATATTCCGAACTTTAAGGTATTTTAATAGAGAAGGACCTCTTGTTTTGCCTTGTTTTCCAGTATGCTCTCGAAATTCTAGAGACTGAAGAACAGGAAGATTTAAACAGATCACTTGGAAACTTCGACAACAGAAAATTTCACCCACTGAAAAGATTTTGTAAATGAAAATTAAGATTATGCATACGCTAATTTCATAACATAAACAAATTTGCAAAGGTAACATTATTGCTTAAAATAATTTATTTTCTTTACTCTCTGAAAAAGAAAAATTACCTACGTACATTTTTGACATGCACTGTATGGTTGTCTATTTTGACTAAATTATGTACAGCACATATTTGAGTTCGTTTTCACAATTTATTCTACATTTAAAAATCTTGTTGCTAACTATACTCAGATGTAAATCCCTTAGATTAAATGGGGGATTCCAAGTTTATAGAGGCAGAAGCAAATGCATCAGCATCCCAGATCCACCTACCAGTTCTTAAGAAAGGAAGGGGATAGAGATGAGGGTGGAAACAGGAATACCTAACTGTTGAGTTTTTTCATCCTATCACCTTGTGGATTCTTACTGTCTAGAAGGTTGGTAATTTTTCTCTGCTTTGAATATATCAGAAATACTTTTATCTTTCACACAGTTCATGAATTATTTTTCTAGGGAGTTTAGCTCAGCCAGTGATGTAAAAGGTCTATTTTAATTCCCTGCAATCCAGACCGGACTCTTTGAAGTGCACCATTGAGCTCCTCGGGGCATCCTAGAGATGGCAGCAGCAATTGTGCCATATGTTCCCCGTGGTAATTCACAACAATAGTAGGACGAATTAAAAATAGTTTGTCATCTTGAAAAAGATATTTAGTACAAAGTATTTTTCAAGTAAAAAAGCAGGGATGACATGCATCTGGAAGCAGAAGATTAGACAACTTTACAGCAGGAGTGGCAGAGATATATGGAGCTTCCTTATAACACAGCCTAATTTGGAGAAAAGAAATTGACCTGTTAGAGCCTGAATATGTGACTATGATTCATACAGGGACAGCTATGGATCAAAGAGGTAGACAGAACAAAAATCCCTCAGTTTCTTCCTATCTCATCTGAAGTAAATTCGATTATTTCCTGTCTCATAAAATCAACAATTCATAATTAACAAACCCAAACCTAAAAGTTAACTAGACTATCTTGCATAACACAGCAAATTGATTAAGAACTGTCATATAAAGTGAGATATTTCAAATAATAGCTAAATTAAGAGTTAGTTTTCTTACAGAAACCCTGCAGCCCACAGTCCAGTTCCAGAGTCTGAGCACGATGCACAGAGAAATAACCTTCGGACTCCATTGCTTTTGATCTTGTGTGAGCCCAAAAGCCTTCTTTTCCCTATTATCCTGTAGTTAGTATTCATGTAATCTTGTTTTCTTCCTCTCAAGATAAGCAAGCAATTGACAGTTCCTTCATTTTCAGCCAACCTTACAATTAAAAAAGCTGCATCCACTTTCACAGATATAATTAGCAGCATGTGGGAATTCTGGATCCAGCCCTCTACCATGGCTTTCACCACTGAAGCAGAAGATGTGTCTAGACTGCAGACAGAGAGGTGATGGAGAGTCCTATCTGAGCTGTCTCTAGCTAATTTGGGTTTCAATAACAGAGAAGATGCATGAAAGGGACCTCTGTGTAGTGGCACCAACCAAAAAAACATTGTCATGATCTTGCTGTGTCAACTTTGTTATCATTTGTAGTCAAATACTCAAACACAAAGAGCTTCTTCTGCTCTCAAATTCAGACCTATTGCTAAAGCCAGCTATATCTCTGTTGAGTCAGTACTACCCTTTGAAAGCTGATGCTACACATGCTATGGGCCAACAACCAATGTCAGCGGGTGTTCGCAATACCTAGGTTATCCACCTCTTCAGCACAGGTTTTAATCCAACTATTACTGCACAGAGTCTGTCAGTGCCAGACGAGTGACATTCCTCATATGAAGACCTTTAAGGATATCTCATTGCATGTTTCTTTTATTCTCACTGAGTTAAAAATATGAACTTACACTCTAAATTGAAAATTTCAATTTGATGTTCATCCACCGATTCTCATCATGCCTTTCTCTGACTGATTAAGGAAGCCAATGTTTTCTCTTTGTGGGGATATCAGATCACAGTAGTCGTCTTTTGATGAACCTAACATATTGAGAGCTTTAAAACTCCAATTTTAATGGATTTTTCTTAGTCTGAAACACTTGTGTGTCATTTTTTTCTCTTCCTTTTGCCAACTTTATGCTATATTAAAAGAATACTGTCTCCAGACTTGCATGGAATATTGAAGTTTCTGTTTCAGCAACGCCACACATGGGAAAAAAATATAATTTCCTTATTCACTCTTCTTCTGATAACTAGAACCAATGAATCTTCTTGCCACAGCATTTTAACTCTGGAAAATTAAAATTTGTGTACTGTGATGTCAAAATCCTTTCAAGAATCACAGCCTGCTACTATAAAAATCCCACTTGACAGAGCACCTCTGCATTTTTTGGGTGTGCATGTATAAACATACAGTGGAATACATTAGGGGAAAAATAAATGAATGTTTGTATTTTATTCAGAAAGATATTACATTACAAAATATACATTCAGCTCTGAACAAATTAGTAGATTGACATGCACAGGGAATATCAGAAAAACTAAAAATGACTGACTGAATGACAGAGGACAATAATTGAGAATGAAGATATCATACAAAATGTTAGAAATGGGTCAAATATAAATACCTGTTAAAAATATTGCTAGCGAAGATAGATAGAGATTTAACTAGCAGTACAAAAATATGAAAATGAAAGTGGCAAAACTGAAATTGAACAACTGAAAATGGTTTTTCTGTCAATGTGTGATGCTATAGAACATTTTCTAAAGGAAGATTTGTCTCCTGGGACATTTTAAGCCTAGGCTGGAAAAAATATTTGGATGGAAATAATCTTGCCTGGGTAGAGATCTGGACCAGATGGTCTCATTATTTCAGTAAATAAATAATGTAATGAGTCTATAATACCATGATCTATTGAGTAAGCAAATGCCATTTTTCATTACCAATTTTCTAAAGATACTTTTTGGAAGCAAATGGTCACTCTGGATGCAAAACATAACTCAGTTCAGACTTTAAAGGAACTTTAATAAGAAAGTAATTTTCCAGGAAGTCTGATTAGATATGAAACTAAAATATGCTTCTACTTCTTAGTCTTAGAGCAGAGGTACATCTTGGGAAATTCTCATATAGCATAGCCTATAGTAAACCAGTTTTGGTGAAAAAACATACAAAGTTAATTTCCTAGGACTTTATCTGCTATCTTCTATAAAATATTGCAGGAAAACACTGATTTCACAGGTATTTAAATCAAGCCCTAAATTCACTTTTAGAAAATAAAATAAAGTGCAGCCTGTAAATGTAATGAAATTTATTATTTTTTTAACAAAGGAGTTTATTCATCCACCAGTAAAACACATTAAAATAACATTAAAGTTGTGATTCAAACCAAAAGTTGTGAAGTAATAATTACCATATGGTGTACAACACACTGACACAACGGAGTACATTTTAAAAGTAGTTAAGGGACACCCTGTAGTGTCAAGGTGTAGGGTGACATCTGGTAACTCTTCTTTCTTGACTCAGAGTTTAATTTCATTTGATTGTGTGTCACAATCCTCCTTCTAGTGTACTGAACTAACTTCATTTTTCAGTACTTGGACTGACATAAACCAAATGGACTCTGCTCAGAGAACAGTTTAAAAAGAGGCAGATATATATGCACAGAGTTTCATATAAACTAAGATTTGTTTTCCCTCCCCTCAGTTGAGAAAGCATACCTGCTGAATGACAATAGGTTTATTGTCATCCAGTCTTTTATAAAACATACAAATATATGTTTGGAATTAAAGCCTATTTCCTAGTTTAATCTCAGCCATCCACCTAACACCCACGTGATAGATTACTTTGCATCTTACTTACCATGTGATGTTATTGAGATGCCTTCTCTTCGTGGAGGACATGCAGTTGTCTGTTTAACCACACAATGCATCACCACAGGTTATGTTTGCATACTCACCCATCACATATATGGTACCTTGATCTTTCTTATGTTAGTTGGCCAAAATGCATCTGAATGGTTTCTTAAACAAGTTGAATTATGGTTACAGTTCAGTTATCAGTTTGACTAGTCCCTCTAAGTGCAAATGAGCTGCATTTTTGAAGTTAAACCTCAAACTTACTTTTCTGAGGCAGATGTTTTAAGCCCCCTTCATTCCTTCAAATAGCACTAGAGGCCTTCACAATCCCCTAAGGAACATTTTAGGCTTCCTACTACCTATTCCATTGAGTATGGTTCTCCTGTAAGTCACCATCATATCTACTATCCCTTTACAGGTAGCCTAGATATTCTAGGGCAGTGGTATCCAAATGTTTCTTTAATGTGCATCACTATCAGCAAAAAGTTTTTGAGCACACACCCCCAATATATGTAAATTGATATACATATACTAATTTATTAATATATTATGCACCTTAGAATACATGCACAAAAAATAGAGATTAGAACAGGGTGAGATAAAGATGAAATAGGCACTATTTAAAATATTTTATTTATAAATAATAGAAAATATATTTTCCTCCCACCTTCAATCAATATTTTGAATATACCATTTGGGAGACCAGTGGTCTAGGGCATCTCATATGACTTTAGGCACCTCTATGCAGCCAACCATACCATTGGAGGACTACAATGAGAGTTTTGTCGTGTAGCACACAAACACCTCAGCAGAGGCCTTTTACCCNAACTAGAACCAATGAATCTTCTTGCCACAGCATTTTAACTCTGGAAAATTAAAATTTGTGTACTGTGATGTCAAAATCCTTTCAAGAATCACAGCCTGCTACTATAAAAATCCCACTTGACAGAGCACCTCTGCATTTTTTGGGTGTGCATGTATAAACATACAGTGGAATACATTAGGGGAAAAATAAATGAATGTTTGTATTTTATTCAGAAAGATATTACATTACAAAATATACATTCAGCTCTGAACAAATTAGTAGATTGACATGCACAGGGAATATCAGAAAAACTAAAAATGACTGACTGAATGACAGAGGACAATAATTGAGAATGAAGATATCATACAAAATGTTAGAAATGGGTCAAATATAAATACCTGTTAAAAATATTGCTAGCGAAGATAGATAGAGATTTAACTAGCAGTACAAAAATATGAAAATGAAAGTGGCAAAACTGAAATTGAACAACTGAAAATGGTTTTTCTGTCAATGTGTGATGCTATAGAACATTTTCTAAAGGAAGATTTGTCTCCTGGGACATTTTAAGCCTAGGCTGGAAAAAATATTTGGATGGAAATAATCTTGCCTGGGTAGAGATCTGGACCAGATGGTCTCATTATTTCAGTAAATAAATAATGTAATGAGTCTATAATACCATGATCTATTGAGTAAGCAAATGCCATTTTTCATTACCAATTTTCTAAAGATACTTTTTGGAAGCAAATGGTCACTCTGGATGCAAAACATAACTCAGTTCAGACTTTAAAGGAACTTTAATAAGAAAGTAATTTTCCAGGAAGTCTGATTAGATATGAAACTAAAATATGCTTCTACTTCTTAGTCTTAGAGCAGAGGTACATCTTGGGAAATTCTCATATAGCATAGCCTATAGTAAACCAGTTTTGGTGAAAAAACATACAAAGTTAATTTCCTAGGACTTTATCTGCTATCTTCTATAAAATATTGCAGGAAAACACTGATTTCACAGGTATTTAAATCAAGCCCTAAATTCACTTTTAGAAAATAAAATAAAGTGCAGCCTGTAAATGTAATGAAATTTATTATTTTTTTTACAAAGGAGTTTATTCATCCACCAGTAAAACACATTAAAATAACATTAAAGTTGTGATTCAAACCAAAAGTTGTGAAGTAATAATTACCATATGGTGTACAACACACTGACACAACGGAGTACATTTTAAAAGTAGTTAAGGGACACCCTGTAGTGTCAAGGTGTAGGGTGACATCTGGTAACTCTTCTTTCTTGACTCAGAGTTTAATTTCATTTGATTGTGTGTCACAATCCTCCTTCTAGTGTACTGAACTAACTTCATTTTTCAGTACTTGGACTGACATAAACCAAATGGACTCTGCTCAGAGAACAGTTTAAAAAGAGGCAGATATATATGCACAGAGTTTCATATAAACTAAGATTTGTTTTCCCTCCCCTCAGTTGAGAAAGCATACCTGCTGAATGACAATAGGTTTATTGTCATCCAGTCTTTTATAAAACATACAAATATATGTTTGGAATTAAAGCCTATTTCCTAGTTTAATCTCAGCCATCCACCTAACACCCACGTGATAGATTACTTTGCATCTTACTTACCATGTGATGTTATTGAGATGCCTTCTCTTCGTGGAGGACATGCAGTTGTCTGTTTAACCACACAATGCATCACCACAGGTTATGTTTGCATACTCACCCATCACATATATGGTACCTTGATCTTTCTTATGTTAGTTGGCCAAAATGCATCTGAATGGTTTCTTAAACAAGTTGAATTATGGTTACAGTTCAGTTATCAGTTTGACTAGTCCCTCTAAGTGCAAATGAGCTGCATTTTTGAAGTTAAACCTCAAACTTACTTTTCTGAGGCAGATGTTTTAAGCCCCCTTCATTCCTTCAAATAGCACTAGAGGCCTTCACAATCCCCTAAGGAACATTTTAGGCTTCCTACTACCTATTCCATTGAGTATGGTTCTCCTGTAAGTCACCATCATATCTACTATCCCTTTACAGGTAGCCTAGATATTCTAGGGCAGTGGTATCCAAATGTTTCTTTAATGTGCATCACTATCAGCAAAAAGTTTTTGAGCACACACCCCCAATATATGTAAATTGATATACATATACTAATTTATTAATATATTATGCACCTTAGAATACATGCACAAAAAATAGAAATTAGAACAGGGTGAGATAAAGATGAAATAGGCACTATTTAAAATATTTTATTTATAAATAATAGAAAATATATTTTCCTCCCACCTTCAATCAATATTTTGAATATACCATTTGGGAGACCAGTGGTCTAGGGCATCTCATATGACTTTAGGCACCTCTATGCAGCCAACCATACCATTGGAGGA
>VXBJ01003730.1:0-17487 GCA_013400055.1 Nycticryphes semicollaris | reverse complement strand
GAGTGGAGAGCAAAGAGAATACAGATTAACCAGTTAGCCTCAAGACCAGTAAAACATCATTAAAAAAAAAATCTGGTTTCTGTCATGGGCAGGCACAGCTCCTGAACAAACTCCTCAGCACCTTGTGAAACAGGTATGTTCAATAGACAGCTTTACCTCTGAAGGCAACCAGTAGATAATGTGTTGACAAGAGTCAGAAGTGTAACGTGTCCTGGAGAGAACTTGTTCAAAAATGTCCACATAATTATTGTATAACCTTGACATTTAGCTGGTATTATTAGTACAGTCTTCAAACAATGGTCCTCAAATATGACCTTTAGCATCATTCCTTCAGTGACCGAATTTCTATAGCTTGAGTACAAACATTGTGGATTTGTATCTGAATTGGTCTTTAGGTTTTCCATACGCTGCTTTAATCTTGTACGTTGTACAGGAGCTTCCTCCCGAGCCTAACTGAACTCAGATTTCCACACAGTACCCATCAATCTTCCTCTTCTGCCTTTATTTCTGTCCCTGCCATGTCTTATCTCTAATATCTAAGGACTAACACTAACTTCCAGGCAAACCTTATCTGAACTAATCTAACCTATTTATCTACAGTATCTTTCCCCCTTCTGCTTCTTACTTTATATTCTCTGGCAGAAGGGAAGATCTCTACTGATGGCAGGTGTCCATCATTGGGACTACATCTTCCAAGCATTTCATGTTATCAGCGGTGTCATTTTCAATTTACCAAACTTCGGTTTAGAAGCTGTCATTCAACTTCATTTCAACTATATTTATTATTATTATACATTCAACATGTATTTCCCTAATAAAACAAGATAGATCAGACTGATAATATCTATTTTAGTGGTCAAATAATAAAGAATAAAAAATGAACCTTTCTGAGTTAGAACAAATATCCATCTAGCCCACTTTTCCATCTTTGAGAATGGCTCAATAATGGAGGCTGACTGAACAATAAAAAGGAACCACATATATTTAAGATAAATCCTACTTTTCATATACTGCTTACCTGCTTCTGGTATTCAGTCATTTCATACAGAGATTACATCTGAACCATATTTTAACACCATCACCAGATCTATTCCCAATGAAACTGTCTGAGCTTTTAAAACTCTTTATGCTTTTGTTCCTAAAGCAATCTATGGCAAGAGATCCCACAGATGAATGATGCACTGTGTAAAAAGCACCTATTCGTTTTAAACTCTGCCTAATAATACATTGGGTCGTCCTTAGTTCTTGCATTGTGTCAAATAGTGAATAATTGTTCTTATTGCTATGCAGCACATCACTGTGATTAATGTCTTCTTCATATTGCTAGCAAACTAAGTTCTAGTCTATTAACTGTCTCCTTTTATGAAAGCTATTATATATTTCTGATCATCTTTCACTTCTCTTCAATTTTTCTATTGTATCTTATTTCAGATAGTCGTACCAGAACAGTACATATTATCCAGGATATAGGTGTACCATAGATTTATACAGACTACAGTGATGTTCTGTGCTCTGCTCAGTGCTTAAGATATTCTTATCACCAATATCAGTAGCATTACAAAGTGTTCTGCTACTGTGATTTAACAGAAGTGAGAATGAGGATACAGAAGAGAATACAAAATACATATTGTTGTCACAGACATGATAGTTGCAAGCATTTAGTATAGTATTCCCATTTAACCTAGGCTGTCTCACATATATCTCCATATATAACCTGTCTTATATATAACTTCATGTATAAGGATATCTTATCAGTCTAAGATTTTCCCTTTACAATTTTCTGTTTACTTTAAGAAAGTTGTTTAAGCAGACCATGTTGCGCAATTCAGTCAGTTTGAAAGAAAGGAAAAGAGAAAGAGAAAGAAAGAAAAAAAGAAAAAAAAAAGAGAGAGAGCAAGAAAAAGAGAGAGAAATAGAGACGAAGGAAGGAAGGAAGGAAAAGAAATAGAACTGTGAACTTGATCAGAAGTTAGATCACTGTGGCCTTCTCCCAGATTCTCAGGAGAGTGGTAGGGAGTGTCTTTTTCTGTGATTAATGTTTATAATATTTTAAAATTAAATCAGAACAAAGAATATCAGGGACTGTCTTTCTCTTGTATCAGAATGAGCAGATGAAGAGAAGGGTTTTGACTGTGTTGATCTTGTAGCCATTGCCTAACTGCAACTGATCTAGCAGGATAAAATGCAGACATGACAAAATAATGTTGACTTTGTCATAATCTTCCTGGTTTTTTACTTACAAAGAAAATAAAAATCAGGTCAATAAATGTGTAGGAGAACATTAAATTATAAATGTTCCATTAGAATAATGTTCTAACTCCAGATTTGCCTGTGACACTTCAAACAAAGTTTCAAATATCATGGTACTATGCTGCTCACAGGAAGCAAAATTACAGTGGATCTGTTTTTTTGGAAATTAGTCATTCCTCTCATTTAGTGAACTGGTAGGGTCTGTTTGTTTAAGAATATGATTTAGTTTAAGAGGAAATAACAATTGGTGGGTGGATCATAAGGAGGAATTCAAAGTATAGCAGCAAACAAAGAAGTTAAAACATCCTACAAACCAAATCAATCTAATATTTCTTTACTAATGTCTGGAATATGAAAAAATTGTGAAAATTCTTCATTGCTTAATGCCTATTTACCAATAGCACTACTCTTAACCAATTGGACACCAATTTAAATTCTAACTCAAATGCTTAACTGCAGCATGGATTTTTTAGGTCTACAACCTATTCCATTGTTGATTTTCACAAAGAACTTATCAGGCACAAGCCTAATTTTTCTATCTCTAAAATGGGAATTATTCTGTATATTTAGGAGTTATCTTCTATCAGCTGCTTTTTATATGCATGTTTGGGGTTTTATGTAACATGAATAGTAAAAAATCTTTACAGGGTCACACAAGCCCTCAGGTCTTGGCACACCATGCTTGCTCTGTGCGTCCCTGTTAAGTACCAAAACCTATACCCAAGATGTAGCCTGCAAAAAAACCAACAGGATGCTCATTTAAGAGAGAAAGTACAGCAGCCAAAATGGGCTGATCTCCCATTTGACCTCAGCAGTTCTGTGCATTTTTACATTATGTACTCAGTCAGCTCTTTAGCTATGTTTACCCAGCTGAACCTGAGAATGGTGTTCTAGGCAGTACACCCTGATATTAAAAGTCTAGCGAATCTGACCCACTTAGCTAAATTGCATTTGTACTGTGACTTAACACTTCAGTGCCACACTCATGGTCAGACAACTCTTACCATCAAACCTACTCTTTCGATAAGTCTCTTACTTACCAGCCACTTTGGCAATACACTGGCACTTAGCAACCTTACTGTTTTCAGAAAACTGCTGTGGGTCTTCAGTGCACTTGAAATTCAGGGTATTTTTCTACTGAGATACCTACATATGAATGTAAGAATAGACTTTTAGCCTTGTTCACCTGTAATTTGGAAAGGATTAAATTAATTGGGTGCATACTTTAAACAGAACATAAATTAGAATTGCAAAAATAGCTTCTTGGCTCGTGAATCCTTTGTGGCATTGATATTTTTTTTCTTCTTCATATGAAGCATATTGTCAGAACTTAACTTACAATAAATAACAGATAATTAAAGCATGCTCACTCACAGCAAGGCTAAATTTGACCCTGTATTTATGAACTGACAAGGCATCTAGGCAGCTACAGTGCCTCAGGTGGTGCTATTGTATTCCTAATCATACTTACTGTCAATTAAAAAAAAAGAAAAAGTAGAAGTTGCAAACATAATTATTACAATGAAATGAAAAAGTCATTCCCACAATAGCAGTGAAACAGCTAAAAGGTCACAGGCTGTCTTTCATTAAGAATCTTTTAAAATATGATTTTTAAAGCACAATGAACATAAATATCCATTTTGTTCTTGAGCAAACCCCCAGATCCCTGCAAAGGTGTTGTAATGTGATATTGTTTCAGTGTAATTTTTCTTCAAAGCAACAGACAGTAGTAAGTTCCATATGTCCCTATTCAGAGCTTGTTTCATGAGTATTACATCTGCATATTTTTTACAGAAAAGGTGGATTTTCAGAAGAGGCTGAAGAGTAAATAATGGTGTACCCACATCATTCCCACTGTCTTTAATTGTGCATTTTACTGAAAAGGACATAAGGACATGAGAGCTTGATATTCTTTTAGCATTTCAAACATTCCATGATTTCTAAATTATTTTTTTTTTTTAAATCCTGACAGCCATTACATTTGTCTTTACTCATTTGAGCGGTCAAACACACTGAAACACAGAGGGTGGAAACAAGGATGGGTAACCTGTGATACAGAAATGTTGTCCAGGTATCCAGAGATGAAGTTATCCAGAGATGAAAGTTATGGGTAATTTAATGGAACATCAGAAAAAGAGAGAACGTGAGTAGGCAGCTTTGTTACACAGGTATGGAGCAAATATTTAGTGTTCTCTCCCCAAACATTTGTCTAATTACATATTTTCTCCTCTGCAAGTGGAACACATTAACAATTTCCATTTAAGTATGTCATATTGTAGCTGATGCATATTTTAAAGAATATGAGCCTGTTCACCTGTGTTTCAGGTCCAGTGTTTTCAGAAGAGACACAACATGGATAAATTGGATCTTTTCTCAAGCATTCCCATAACTGTCCCTTTCTGTGCTGAATTCAAAGGTGGTATTGCATGTGAAGCACTTCTATTTACAAATATGCTGTTGCTCATGCAGAAGCTGTAACATTCAAGGTCGTGACTCATAACAGGGAAGATCAAATTTTTCCTGCAGTTCCTTTACCACTGTCTGCCAGTAAGTCCCATTAGTTGTTTTAGTGTTTCAGAAGCTCTCTCCCTTTCTAAGCACGAAGAAAAAATTCCTCAGTCCTTTACAGGCCTTTCTTCTTTCTGCTTCCTCTGAGATCTCTCAGACTTCACACAGCTGATGATATCTTTCTCAGACTAGCAGACAGATATCTCTAAGTAAAACTGCCAGCAGCAAATGTCAACTATTTTCTTTTATCAATACTAAGATGGTCCCTAACAGCCTGGTTTAGTTTCTTGGTTCTTAGCTGTAGTTGAGAGCTGTAGCAGTTAATGATAATGACTTATGTTTGTCTAGTACCTTTCATCTAGCAGCATCTAGCAGGATCCAAAAGTGTTTTATCTGATTGACAAAACGTGTAGAGGGAGCTCTGTGCCTACCACTGAAATGCAACCAGAAAGGAGAACACTGCAACTAAATGAAAGCACAGAAAGAATTCACATAGGCACCCCGTACCTTCCTCTGCTGTGATAGCTGGGAAATAATATTGTGGATCGGTGCTATCATGGGCTCCCGAGAGGTGGTTCATGCAGTAATTTTGTCCCATTATAGCATCTCTTCATCATTACTGAAGGAACAAAAGCAGTTAGGGGCAGGAGATGTGAGGTTGAAAGGGAAAGGAGAAAGCAAAAAAACTAATATCAAGGGAAACTTCCAGCAAAAGAACAGCAAGGATCTTGCTTCCATATACAGCATTGGCAAGCCTGCCACTGTAATTCTACATCTAGGTCTGCAGTCTAAAATTCAAAGAAAGATTAAAGTACTGTAAACTATTCTAATGATGATCACAAAAATGGTCAGACAATATTTTCTTTATTATTATCATTATTTGCATTTGAATTTGGCACAAAAGGAGAAGCACTTTAATAACAGCTATGACTGTCAGTGGGTCAAGAGGCAATGCAGAGGAGATGTACTGGGTACTCAAAATACTATTTCAAAAGAGCAGGAAGCTATGACAAATGCAGCAGTAGAAACAGAAGGAGAGTAAAATTACGAAGTCCAACATCTTTTGGGTATCTAAAGGAAAAATAACCCCTGATACTCTTTGGGAAATCACCTATTAGAAGCGTGAGAGGAGAAGAAAGGCTCCTGGGTGGATATGGTGGTTCTGGGTCATTGATGTCATGTATCCTTGGAAAGATCAAATGATCTCTGGGGTGACACATGGGAAAGTATTTGCAGCAGTAGTGTGATTGCATAAGGCACTGCTGAGACCATAACTTTAAAGACTTAGGGGCGCATCCACAGGAATAAAGAAATAGGCCTGGAACTGTGCACTGATGGTCCAATAGGAAAGGGATCACAGAGGCTCCCTTATGAGAAAAATTAAAAATAACTTATTTTGCCTAGAATATTGAGGTGGAGTGGAAGAAAAGTTGTGTTTGAAAAATGGGGAAAGGAGGAATTACCTAGGAGAAAAAGATATTTAGGTAAAATGGCTGAAAACTGGAAATGAAAAAATGCAGGCTCAGAATCAGAAAAAAAAAAATGTTTCTAAGTCATAGTAACAGACCCAAAAAATTTAAGAACAAGGAAAAACATTTCTGAAAGGGTAATACCACGTAGTCATTGACCTTAACAAAGCCTGAATTCAGCAGTTCAGGATGTCACTCCCAATAGTCATTACCAATACCGCTGTTATGGAAATATGAGCTGATCACCAGGAGACACAGAGAGCAAACACAAGGACTTTATCAAAGAGTTACACATAGCCACATGTCAACTGGTAACTAGGAATTCTCTGTGTCCCTGACCTTTACTCACAGCAAAAGCAAGGCTCCTTGATAAGTAAAGTCGTGTTTTGTTGTCATACTAACCCCTAGCCAACTACTTCATTAGATATGACCATACTTCTCAAGAGTAATGATGGTCACAGACCCACAGCAGTTTTATAAAACACAAGTCCACAGGAGTTACAGCTGAGTGGAACTATAGCATATCAAAACTCAAATAATTTACAGGTAAGTGTTGGTTTTAACAACTCTCTTATTTAAAAAAGTTCAAAGCACTCATTCTGGAACTGCCAGCCTTTCCCACTGAGATTTTTATGGGGAAGGCTTTTTTATTTAATTTTTGAATTTTACTTAGTCATACAACAGGCTGAGTCTTTCAAAAAGCTAAAATTTTATATATATATATATATCCAAAATTAAGCCTCTTATATAGTCTCTTATATAGCAATATGATCAATGATAATAATTCTCTTCAGTTAATTAAGATTTGCTGGATTTTTCAGGATTTCTACAGTCTGAATCAGAATTGGAAAAAGATGTTGACTTGTCATGGGACTACAAGCATTTCATGACCATCTTTAATTTACCTTGATCTGAAGTGACCATTAAACTACTTAATTGAAACATTAACATTTAACATCCTGCTTGCTATGATATAAAGCAATACAGAAATCCCAGTGTAAATTTAAACAACCTATACATTTACAGTCATTTCTCTCAGCACCAAAAGCCCCCAAAAAACAACAACACAAAGCTGTTTTTTAACCTGAGTTAGCTTCTCTGTTGTTCACAGTGTGACACCAAGCAGTGATCTCACTGGTTTGTCTGAGGGAGTGAGATGAGACAGTGATAATCAGTGAGGCTCCGGGGATGTACAAGCAAATATTGATGCCGAAATAAATACTTGTGAAACTAGAACCTCAGAGTTACTCCAAAATTGTTGTTTCTTCCCACTGCTGCTTACCTATCCGTCTAGCTTTTTTATCTGTTTCTGTCTTATTTGCTTGAAAGTGTTCCTTAGCAGGACTTAGTCATATGCAATATTCATAAGTACTTTTCTTTCAAGACAAAGTTTTGTTTCCATTAGGGAGAAAAAAATATGAGCTGGGAATACTTGTGACCATGAACAGTTGTTATTTCTGAAAAGCACTCCTTTCACTGAATAAGACAATCAATTATTATAAAACAAAACATCTATCTAGAATTTATTTTGTTATCAGGTTAAATGAAAGAAAGTATTTGCCCAGCTAGTGTTTTCATGGGATGTAAACACACATGGGTCACTTGCAATTGTTCTTGGGACTTTAGAAACTTACGATCAATACATTTTTTCCCAGTCCGTGGATTTTATTTAATCAATTTAAATCGTTTTAGACAAGGTAATGTTAGATTCAAGACAGATAACTTTCCTACTTTAACCAGCCTGGGAAAAATACCCAAACCAAACCAAAACAAAAACACCCAGCAAACATGTTAACTCTCAAATCCATCTCCATTTTGCACACTTCAAAATGCAGGTAGATTGCTTTTCTTGATACTTCTTCTAATTTGAAGATTAAATGTGAGACATGAGTTCTCTGTAGGTATACATTTGTTTCCTTTCAATATAATTCTGTTTATTGCTGAATATAAGGTAATTTCAGAATAGCAAAGGACTGTTGATTTACAAGCTAAACAATTATTTTATTCACCCCTGTGTTAAACAAAACACAAACTTGAGTGATTACATTCTGCCTATCTAATTTTCCCCTATACTTATAATAACAGTTTGTACCTGATCTTCCTTATTCAAATGCACATCAGTGTAGCAGTGACTCCACCTGCCCATGCAGTTAGGCAAAAGAATAAATGTAATTTAAAGGATATATTAAAAAAAAGGTCAGTGATGGTTGCACTTCAATGAAGGTGATTCATTACTTCCATTTTTAATTGTGCTGGGGAGTATAAATGCACACCTTCATTACTACTGTCACCACTATGCTTTCAGTTACAGCAAATGGATAAGTACATGAAAATTAAAATATCTTTTATGTGTATGCTCAAAATGAAATAGTGAAAACTGCAATGGGGAAGCTTTCCTAAAGCCATTGGTCCATCAGTCTAAGCATAGCTATCTGAAATGTTTTACCTTCTACCTCCTTAAATAATTCAGAGATGCAGTTCCATCTACTATTGTGCTATGTATCCGTGGGCAGTTAACAGTTGCCACAACCTGCCTTAAAGCTATTGAGGTCATTTCCAAAGACGTGGGGTGAAGCACAGTTCAAAGAAAGCTACTCTGACTGAGTTCCCTTTCCCCTTAACTTTAGCTTGGCTCTAAGTAAATATGATGTGAGTTAGACTGGAGGGGACAAACTCTCTGATGGTCTTTCCTGTGGGGGACAGAAATGTCAGTCTGTGAGAGTTCAGATCATAACAATTTTTTTTAGATCTTAAAACAATGCAGTCTTATTTCACTCATCTGGTTACGCACAACGAACTGACAATCCTTTTTCTTCTTGTAATAGAGCTAACGGCAACTGGAAATGACAGCTTCAAAGCTAAGTTAGTGTAACATTGTGTCACTTTTTGTGAGAACAATGTTAATTAACACATCACTTTGCACCATGCCGGAAAAATACTGTTATTAATTTCATTAAAACCTCAGTCCATGATGCTAGCCTGATACAAAAGGTGTGTCCTTTCTGATACTGATTATTTGACAAAAGATTAAACGGAAAAGAGGAGTTCTCTAGATTTTTATTAAAATTCTTGGAAACTGACCTGGATTTTGACTGGAAAATTCATTAATATTCATTTGTATATAATTGCCTTAATTTTAGTGATAATGACTTCAGTTACCAACTGTGTGATTGATGGGACTTGTGTCTTCTCTCTGAAGGAGATGAGCTAAATAAAAAAGTAGAAACTTACCATTCATGCATGATATTCTTAGCTGCCTTTAATTACAAGCTAGCTAAATAAGCATGCAAACCTTGCTATGATTGATAGGATCTCTATGCTGTAGTGATTGTTTTTCTTGAAGTTAGAAGGTGCTTGAATCAACTGAGTTCTAAAATTAACTTGAAGCTGCATCCCAAAGAAGCCTCAATTCTTTCTTAAATTAGCAATGAAGAAGAAACACTTAAATACTTTGGCTGTTCTAAATGCACACACACACACACAATCTGCTTCATCGTAATCTGCAAGGACGCCACCTAGATGGATGGTATGAATCCCAACCAGATGGGAAACAATTAAGCTTTTCTGTAAAAAACCTCTCCGGTTTCAAAACAATATCAATCTTCCCTGAGATGAAACATGACCTCCTAAACTTCATAGTGAGACATGCAAGCCACACTTAAAATTACTTTTGTCGTGGCCTACAGGCGGTTGGCATCCCAGCTTCAATGTTGTCCCATGTTACGGAGCAATGCTGAAGCAGACAGAATAGTCTAAAGTGTGTAACCCTCCTCTTGTGGCTGTTTCATCATCTGTTAATCTGTTACATCTTCCCAAGGGCAAGTGCTCAGCAGAAACAAATCGGCTGAGCCTTCTACTGCTTATTTCAGTGCACAGGCCACAGGCTATTGGTCATACAGAGGAGAAAAAAAATAGCTTTTCTCTTATACTCTCACCAGAAACTCTACCATGTTTCTGAGGGAAGTGTTGAAATTAATGAATACCTTTTCATTATATTATACACATATGGAGTGAATGTATGATACTCTTATTATCATGTTAGGTTCAGGCATTGTACAGAAGGTGACTTACAAAAGCACACTGGAAACCTACAGAGTTGTAGAAAGCTGAAATAATCTCTTGTGGTAATGGATATGATTTGTTGAAACTATTTTCTTGGTGATCAGGATCATTTCTCATTATTCTTTCGTCAGTTAAAAGCGCATCATACTGCTCATAAAGTCCAAACTAAATTTATGTTGAGAGTTGCACTAGAGAGGGGATTAGAACTTCAAAAGAGTGATTTCTTAATCCAGGATGACCTACATTTTCTTTCACTTACTTTAAGGAAAATATTCCCAAATAATGTTATTTTATAATGTTTGGAAAATTGTATTTCTCTGTGGTTCTATGACTAGTCCCTCTCTGAGAGTTCTTTGACTGATGTAGTTGTTGGAATATATATTTGTCAAATACCCTTGTGTACACGTTGTGGGGTATAATTACTGCACACAAAAGTTCTGGTGTTCTGCTGTAGCTCTTGTTTGCCTGGATGTGTGAAGTATCAGAGTAAGGAAAATGACTGTAAGAGCAGCCTGGATTGGGCCACACTATGTGTTTACCCCTTTGAAATTACAAGCAACCAGCTACAGACTGGAGTAAACCCATTCAATTCAGTTCTGGATGAGTGGTACAGCGCCAGGGAGCATTGCAGCATGAACATTATATTTTCTGAACAGAAAGGACCATATGTTGATGAAAACACTCTGGAAGCTACGCACAATAGGGAAGAGGTAAAATAGCCTTCTTTACCTGCTCTGAATGGATGAGCTGACTATGTTCTATCATAGTGGTGCAAGATGATTGATGTATACAGCAGCCAGTTCACAGAAAACACAGGCTGTACTGTGCAGCTTCCTCTATGCCAGCTGCTTTGTACTGATTGCTACATGATAACTGTTTATTATTATTATTATTATTATGTAGTGATCAGTCTTCATTTTCTTCCATTTAAATAAAACCAAAATGAATGACTTTAAGCAGTTCATAGGCTATTAGTGCTTTTTAAAAGCTTAGTTTATTCTTAAAACATTTATTTACTAAAATTTTAATTTATTAAAAAATTAAATAAAATATTACTTTACTAATAGCCTCAAAGACAAGAGCAATTAGCAATGAAGATTGTTTACAAGCTGATTTATTGTAGTAAATACCAGCTTGACACTCAACTACAAGTGCAATAATGGCATTTTCGTATCTCTTCATTACTTCCTTGCCTATCACTTGCCTGTACAATTTCAGGTATATTCAATAGCTGTCAATGGAACTGTGCCAATTCATATCAGCTGAAAATCTGGCCCAAAATATCTAATGTTGACTCACACATATGTCTCAGTCCTTTGCACGACAGAGAATCGTCTCTCAATGACAGAAAAGTCTGTCAATGAAACTTCAAGCCAAGTGATACAAACATTTTACACTTCTTGAGTAGCTAGCAGCCATCAGTGTGGAAATGTCAGGTATTGAGCAGGTACACAAAGAAAGGTTTCTGAGGATACCTGGACAGCTTCTGAACAGTTCCAAATTCTCCTGAGGCTATCAGCTTTAGAACCTTCTGTCATACTGTTGTTAACATTTGTTTTAATTGGGAAAAATAAGACAGAACGTGTGGTCTACTAAGAGTGAGGAAAGGAATTCCATAAATATCAGCCTGAAGAGATTTCAAACTTATGCCTAAATCTCAATTAATTTCATTTCCTCTCTGGTTTATTTTAACCTGGTTGTCATAAGGGCACATCTAAGAATGAATATTTATACTAACAGATATAGATGGCTAAACTGAACCCAGTTTAAAGGAACCCCAGCAGAACAAATTCTGAGAGAAATTTCATAATAACATTGACCTCACCTGTGGGATTTTTTCCAATATGACAATTCCCATGTGTTTTCTCACAAGGCTGAGAAGTGAGGCCTTAACTGACATTTATATTAGTTGTCTCCACTTAATTACGACACATGAACCTTATAAATAGTTATGTTTGTATTAAAAACTCCACTGAATAAATGTCCTTTAGCTTAAAGGTGGCCACAATAAATAGTTGTAGGTAACTTCAGAAAATTGTTTCAACAAAGGGTTCATTGACTTCACTGAAATAGCAGCTACTGAAGATAAGATGGTGCAGGGTAGGATAGCCACAATGTGAAAGTTGAATTTCCTTCACATTAAGAAGGAAAAAATATTGTGCATCTGTGGTTTTTCAAGCTTCACAATGTGTCTGGTCTACCTTTCCTACAGCACGAGGTGTGAAATCATGGCAACATGAATAAGTCATGAATTTTCATAATCTGGCATATCTTTCTCATTTTGTATGCACATAAACACACTGTACCATCTACTACTGATAACAAGAATGGCTGTAGTGAATCATGAGACCAAGAAGAAGGAAAACTCAGAAAGTAGGTTGTGCTTGAAACTACATTAACTTTTTCACACATATATCTGACAAGCATTTTGACAGTCTCACAGAGGTGGGAAGAGACCTCTGGAGATCAGGTAGTCCAACCTTCCCGCTTAAAGCAGGGTCAACTAAAGCAGATTCCTCAGAAGTGTGTCTAGTTGGGTTCTGAATATCTGCAGGAATGCAGACTCCACAGCCTCTCTGGGCCATTTGTTCCAGTGTCGACCATTCTCACAGTAGAAAGTTTGTGTGTTTGTGTGTGTGCGTGTGTGCAGGCTGCTACACAAAGAAACATCCTAAATTTGCTTTGTCATCTCCTATAGCTTCATTTGATGAATGCTAGTTCTCATCTGGAAAAGACAGTGAGTAGTTATTTCCTACCATCTTCTCATGCTACTAATATTTTATAAACTCCCCCACCATGTTCCTCCGTAATCTCATAGCATCTCTCTGTCATAATATTTCTCTTCTTCTCTCTATCCTCATATGAGAACAGAATGCAAGATAAAGAGCAATTCCTAAGTAAGTTGTTTGGTTCCTTTAGTTGACATAATGCCTGCAAAAGATGCTCTGCTGAGTGAAGATTTTGTTTATTCATGAAACAGTTAAAACCCCTTGTCTCATCACTGTCTCAACGTTTCTACTGCTAAGGGAGGGAAAAACCCCTACAGGCCTCAAATTTTATGTTTGCCTTTAGATGTGAGAATGGGTCAGCTAAGAAGCCTATTTGATATCTTCTTACCCTCTGATCTTTGATCTTTTTCTCTGTAAAGTGTGATGGAAATGATTAAGATCTAAGAGAAAAAGAAGCAATTAGATAGAAACTGAGTGTCAGTCAAAGTGAAGAGGGAATATATTCATATATTTTTTAGCTAAGGAAAACAGCCTTGATGCCTCGCAGAACTGTAGCATTATGTTTCTGGGGATCTCTTCTTCTCGGGGCAAGCATGCCTGAGGTACTTGGTTAATTATTCTGCTGGTTCAGAAAGCCTGAGGTGAGCATGGGTACTCGTGTACTCATTCATCTCTAATTATTAGATTCAGAGTTGGATGCTAACTAATTCTGCTTGTGTACAAATTCCTCCAAACAGATTTGAGCCCTAACACTATATACAAAACCACAAGGAACACATAAATAAACTGTCAGCCATATGCAAATCATCAGCCCAGGGGAGTAAGAAGACTGAAACTAGTAACACCACAATATGAGGAACAAGTTTTAACTGAGCAGGCAGACTGGAATTCTGCAACTAAATTGATGAATGCCATAGGAAAGAAAAGCAGACTACAGTGGGCTGCATAATGCTGCACGTATCCTTAAACTTTGAAATCTAGTTCCTAAAGCTACATTCAACCGCAAAATAAAAAGAACTTACACAATACAAAGAGGATAGCTTGCTGTGGGGAGATGCTCCACATCGCAATGGAGAACAGTTTTACAAGTTACCACTGTAAGTAAAGCAGCAGGGTCACCTAGTCGTTAGAGATGAAGATGGATCTGTGAAATTTCATAAGCATTTGTAATCAGCACTAGCTTAGCAGGCACACTGCTTCTCCCAGAGACTAAATACTTGTTAAAAAAACCCACAAAAGAATAGAAGTGTAGGTCCTTGTTCATTCTTCCTCATATTTTGATACTTAACCTATTAGATATCCATTAGCACAGATTCCCCTTATGGTCCAGGGAAAAAGACGAGTTATTAATGACATCAGTTCAGTCCATCTAAGACCTGTATCACCTTCTAAAGATCTTCGCTTGCTGGGACTATAGCCAGTACTCACAGTGACCATTCATCTTGGTTGGTCTGCCTCAATGCCTAAAATTTATAAAGCTACATTCAAAAAGTCGGCTGTAATTTCAAGTGACCATCTGCAGTTATTTCTTTCTTCAGAACAAACCATGACCATTCTTTACTATCTCACAGAGAAGTCTGTTGACATGGATAGGATTTTTTTTTAGAATGAGAGTCAGGCACTGTACCTAGGTCCACAGGTAAAATTCATCAGGTTCTGAGAATAAGGTACAATATCAAAACTACTGTTTAATGTGAATTGTAATTGTAGAATCAACCAGACAATAGCAGTATATGTGAATAACATGGGATTTCTGTTTTATGATAAAACTAGAGGAATCCACCTGGTGAAGTACAATTAGTTGATAAATTCAGTCTTAAAGTCATCAGTAAAATAGAGAAAGCACCATCTCCCACCTTGTAAATCTTTGTAAAACTTAATCCAATCCCAAGGAGTCATGTATCAGCTGAGATTTTTTTTGTGTATGGGAAAAACAGAATTCATTGCAACTTGCTAGTGTACCTTTAATATCAGACCATCACATTTTAGTTTTATGCACATTATTTATGGCAATTCCATGGAAGATTCCTGTGGAAAATAATTGAATCCTGTCCTGTAACTTGTGTGGCAATGTAAATCTTGGGGTGAGGTAGGGGGAAGGAAAATAAAAGTGGGCGGCGGGGAAGAGTGTAAAATGTCTCCAGGTTCAAATTCTGCTCTGAAATGTGAAATCCATATACTATACACTGATGGGACCAAAAAGGTCTAGTTGTGGCATCCACATCTTTGTGTCTGTTAGTACTTGCTAAACTGCAAAGAAAGGAATGGGATAAGGATAATCAGAGCAATAAGCAGTATAAACTATGCACTGTTCCCTTTTCATGAATACACAGGGGTGATTTCACCTGAAATATTTCAAGTAGCAGTTGGATATAATTGCCACCATAAAGCTTTCGAAAAGTAAAAATGTCAGTTTGTGCTAAATGGAAATAAATAACTAGTTTATATATAAATATGTATGTATGCATGAATATAGCAATTTATGAGGAGAAATATTTTCTAACAGCTCTGCTTTGAATAACTTTATAGAAAGCTGATGCATATCGGTGTAGTTACACTGATTTACATCTGATAAGATCCTGTTATTCTGTTCTATTCTATTCTAACACATACATAGAAAATATGTACAAATCAACTTTTGCTATCTTCACAAATATCTTATTCAGCCATAGGATAAAAAGCTATCACCTGTCAAGATCAGATTTCTTATCACAGTTTTTCAGAGTATGAAAATAACTATATAACTTAATGTGTTTTTCTGACTGAATCAGAAGCCAGAGAACAACTTTATCGCCTGTCTGTGTGAAGAAAATCTCTTCTCCCCTGGACCATGACCTCAGTCCAGGCACCATTGTAGAGTGCCCTTTGATGAGTGAGACTCCAAATGAGAAGTGCTGCAGGCTGTGTTGATGAGGATTGCACTCTATAACTTATTTATGAGACTTTTTGTATGTAGTAAAGGGTAAAGAATAATGAAACGTAATGTTGTTGTGGTTCATTCATTTATATACTTTTTCATAGACTCAGGAGGAACTCTTAAGCAAAGGCTAATCCTTGTATCTGAAGAAATGAAGCATCGAAAATCACCAAAGCAGCAAACTAGAAGCAACTTTTAACAGCACTGTTACAAAGTGAAACAAAAAAGGCAATATTTTTCCTCTCAGCTTTCAACCCTGTCACACTGAAACCAGGTAAGTAGTGATGAAAGCTGCAGGGGAAGACAGGGAAGATGAAGAGCATTCCCATCTGGTTCTCCTGCAAGCCTAGTGGCCAGTTTCAAACAAGGCACATCATCTCACTACATCTCTTTTTCACATTTTTAACTTAGGGGACCGTGATACTAACTCCATTTTCAAAGTACTTTGAGATCTTAAAGTGAAAACTATCATTAGAGCTACATATTGCAATTGCTTCATTCCTTTCTAGTACTTGGGATTTTCCATCATCTAGGGAATCAGGGATTTATTTATTTTTTTTCATATACTTTAATCTAACTCCACTTTCCATCATTTGACTCTGTGTGCAGATTCTTCTCCTAATAAAAAAGGGCTGGCTGGATTAAGATATTTTGAGCACAAAAAGCTCAGCAAAAAATGATGGAAAATTTCTGTTTTGATATATTTATATTTTTATACTCATGAACACACAAGTAAATGTATATATAAATAAATATAATACATGTTTTCTATTTAATTGAAGATTACTTGCACTGTTCACAGAAATTCAAAAAATATTTTTATAAACATGGAATATTTTTCATTAAATTTCTGTTTGGTTGATAGATCATAGTAACTAAAAGCCAATAACAAAGTAAGATGAAAACCTTCCCTGGATTACATGGACATATTAAAATAAAATGTTCCAATACTTACCTTTTTCATTCAAAGGACTAAATATGCTAATTGCCTAGAAGTTTGAAGGGTTTGTTGCCTTCAGAGCTCCAAGTAATTTTTTCTTAGGTCTAGATCAAGTTTGTGAAAAACCCCAATTGCTCTCTGTTATCTTACTCCCTTTCTGACTAGGGCTTCAATAAATTAATGATGTAAATGTGGAAAAGAGACAGAGGAAAAAAACTTCATATTGCAAATCTAAATGTAAGCAACAATAACAGGAAAGAAAATGTCAAGTATTATACCTAATTTATACCTGAATTATACCTGTAGCTTCAAAAGTTCTGACTTGAGATCTCAATAAGTTTCCGAATGAAGTTTCCAATAAGCCCCACTTGTCATCAGCAACCCTGGGACTCTCTTCAGATAAACCAGGTCACCTACAAGGTCTGCGTGAGGTTCCAGACATCTGGAGGAATTAATTGCTAAAGCAACACAATTTGGAGCTCCAGTGGCTTTTGTTTTTTCGTTGAACTCCACAGAATGTGACAACCAGGAATATTCACCAGGAATACATCTCTTGCACCTTTATCTCTATGCAGAGTGCATATTTGCAGAGGCCTCTGCTTGTCCAGGGGG
>VXBJ01003729.1:671049-789034 GCA_013400055.1 Nycticryphes semicollaris | reverse complement strand
TCGCTCCCTCCCTCCCTTCATCCCCGCCCGTGTGCGGTAAGTTCGGGGTGCTCCTGCGTGAAATACGGCAGACGGGCTGGAACCGTGGGACGGGGGGGGGTGGTAGGGTGCGGAAAGCAGTTGTGTGGGTCGGACCTCGAGTGTACTTTCTGTAGTGGACGTGCCGTCACCGATCCGCAAAGGGAATCGCCCGGGTCTTTTCGTGCAGCGCACATGCCTTCTGAGGCAGGTAGAGATCTGCCTTTTCAGATACCTGCGTAGGTATTTTCGTGAACTTCCCACTCGTCCTAAAAAGTGCAGAACGCCAAACCTCTTTCATGGTAAAGAGATGATGTGTCTGGGAGCGTTAGGCCTTCTGTATGCTGGTGTTTCTCTTAAATTTCCCACGGCTGCGTTGCCAGCCACTCTTATCACAAGTAAACCTGCCAGTTTGTTTGTATAACCACTCTGTTGTTTAGATATGCGTCAATCAGTTAGATGTCAGCAGCTGAAATGCAGCCAGTCACGCCGAAATAAGGGTAGATGCACCACTGGAAATCATAGCAACTCTTTGAACCACGGCACGGATGGGGAAAATGCCGCTGGTCACAGACCAAGGTCTGTTATTGCCCGTGGAGAGGAGCTGTACTTATGTCGCAGAACTGGTTGTAGCTTTGGCTTGGACATCTGAAAGGGAAACCCTGGCAAATAACTGAGTTGGACCACAGCTGTTGGATTTGCATCTTAATGTAGAGTGGATTATAAAAGGTGATAATGGCTAATCCTATGGTCGGGTATGGTCTGTTCACAGAAACTACCATTCCAGAGCCAAGGCCTGGGGAAGATGTATTTTGAAATTGGGGAGGAGGGTGAGTAGGGGAAAGGGGAGGGAGGAGACAAAGCGCTGATATTTTTGGAGACTTGCAACTTTCTCATAGTAGGTATTTCTTAATGCGCGTCCTAACTTTTTCACTGGGGATTTCTAAAGACCGATGCAATTAAGTTACTTTGAATCTATTATGAAAAACGTGTTTTCCATATCCTTGCAATCTTTACCGGTCACACATACTTTACAGAAGAACAGTTTTTCTTTAAGTAGTTGCCTTTGTTCGTTGATAAACGCTTTTGGTTTTTCTGTCTGTAACCAGCGATAGAAATTCATTTAGTCTCTGAATGCCGGGCTGTGGCTTTTGCAGCTTACGGTGTGCCTTGCAATGGGGTGTCTGCATTCAGACCCCAGCTGACAAGCTGGAGATAGGTGAAGCAGAATAGGAAGCAACTTGTATTTCCATAGTTATGTTGACTCAGCACTGCTCAGAGTGGGTCTAAATACTGCTCTTATTTTTCTTCTGCCACCCCCTTTTACTGCAAGACTTCAGCTTCTCACTTTTGCTTAGGTACTTTGTGAAAAACATACCAGCAGTGTTTTAATTCTAAAATTCACTTATGCAAAGTGAATCTAAAAGCAGCCGAAATCTTGAAAAATTTTAGCAGGTCCTGAAAACTTGCAGTTGTAGTTGAAAGGGATATGCTATTGACTTGCAAAATTAAAAAGGTATAGTTTCAACAAGTGTGCCAGATCTCTCCTTGTGAGCCTCATCTTATATTTGTGGGTGGTGGTGTTATGTTTGGGAGCCTGACTTAAGTTCGCAGGCAGTATAAGACCTACTGTGCTGTTGGCTTAAGCTTGCATCCATTTTACCAGTTAAACTGGAAGAATGCATATTTACAGATATAATAGGTATCTGTGCAAGGACATCTAAATTATAATTTACAGTTGCGCAAATACATTTAATCCATGTTGAGAGGCGAATAGTCATAGTCCTGTTTACTTAGGGATTCTGGATGAGATGTACCTGAAAACAACAACAGTATGGTTATAGTGATATAAAACTGTGAAATAAAAATCTTTAAACTTCCATTGTATCTGAAAACCAGTTGGCCAGGTCTCTAACTGGTAGGAATCTCTGCACTTTACACATTTTCCTTGCTTTTTTTTTTTTTTTTTTTAATGGAAGAATCCATATGTTACTATATAATTAGAGGGTGATTTTTAATTACCCTCTCAATAAGTAGAAAAGCCAGGTCAAATTTCCTCTTCAGGTTAAGAGATGCACTCTTGAGTCTTCTGCTTCCCTGGTTTAACCCTGCCACATACCAGGCCAAACTAAGCTAAGGGAGTCCTTCACTCCACCCGATGAGGTTGAGTTACTTTGTAGGAATGAATGACACCTTCATGAATGAAAGAGATGAAACAAGTGGATCTTTACTTAACTCTCAGTGGTTGACTCCAGGAGCTTAGTGGCTAGAAGAGGTTGAGATCACTCTTGCCACTGTAGTTTCTATTCTCTTTAAATGGCTATTTAGTATTAAAAAAATTCATAAATAGGCTTAGAAACCAGAAATCCAGGTCTCCCAGTTTGCGGAGAAGTCCCCTAATGGCAAGACTTTATAGTTAAGCTTCCTTGTGGAGCATGGCAGCCTTGCATCCCTTTCAGTCACGGTGCACAGCTTTTTCAAGGTGGAGGATGCCTCCATAGCTTTTAAACAGGCAATTAAAATTTTTTCATGGGAAATGATTTAAGTGTACACCGTATCGTTCTTTTCGAAATGAACAAAACATTTTTGTCTAGATCTTTCTAAGAATGAGTTACGGTGCTTGACCTTCGGTCAGGGAGCCCTGTCAGTTCCGAGTGGATGGGTGCACCCCCAGCAGCTCTGCCCAGATGCGGGGTGAGGAGAAGAAAAAGATTTCAGAAGTGTTCGCTCCCCTGGGGGCCGGTTTGGTGCTGCACAGAATGCTGTGGGTGCTGGGGGAAAGGTCTGGGTGGTACCAAATCGCAGCTGCTGTTGTTCTTCCTCCAGATGCTGTGTCTTGCGATAGCTTATACCCGAGGAGTGGCTTGGCCGTAGCCTGTGTTGTACAAAACAATCGCTTCCGCAATCAGCTGTTCTTGCGGTGCCTTCCACTAGCCCCGCTTATCTAGGAATGTGTGCTTTAGTATCAGTACGTGGGGGACGGGAAACTCATGAAAAAGGGGACGTGCCCTAGGAGAGTGAAGCCGTGGAGGCCTTGTTTGGCTGGATAAGGAGTGTAATCGGAAGGTAGGAGGACAGAAGGAAGGGTTGTGTCCTAACATAAGGTGGCGGGGCTGTGCAGAACGAATCCAAAGGTGTAGTAAAGTTGATCTCTGGGTTAAGGAACTTGAGAGTGCTTCCATGCTTGTTTGAAGCTATTAACCGCTCATGATGATAGCTAAGTAAACAGTTTGGGAGCTCCTATTCACTGTACAACTGACTGCTTATCTGAAATGCATTGTTCCAACCCCATGATCTTCGTGTTTCAGGCACCGAGTTCCAGCTTCTGGATTCCACTTGTGCCAACTGTGTCCCTTAAGCAACGTTTCTTCTGATTCTTGCAAATGCTTAGGGTTTGTAGTGTTGGGAAGACGGAATGTATAAGGATAATGCTTCCCGTGTGATAGTAGGGATATTCCTTACTTTCTGTATACAAGAACTATAAAGGGAACGAATGTTGCTTTACTGTCTCCTGGTAAGATGCTACACAAAATATGTTATCTGTACATTTGTAGGTGCCACGACACTAGGACCTTCTTTCCCTCCAGAATGGATTTGCAAGCTTGGTAGCAAAGAACCGTCTGCTGTTTATGTGGCACTGTAGTTCCAGAATGAGCTGTTTTCTGGAGAAACCTTTTATTTGTGAGAGCAAGGCTAAACTGGATGAGTGGGCCCATGCCAGTGAAGGAAGAACAGAAGCTGTCAAATGAAATAACTGGAAGCAGTACACCCCAGTTAGATATCAAGGTTTAGAACTAAGTAGTGAATACCCAGATTAAGCAGTGTAATTTTTTTGGGGTTTGGTGGAAAAAGGAGGTAACTTCTAACCCTTCTGTATTTGTCTTTTGTGTGATTAGAAAGCTCTATGAAGAGAATCTGCTGATATTTACCATATACTGAATTTTAATTTTGGATTTGACTTTCCCAATGTTTTTCTCCCATGAAACCTCCTTGGTATGTATTCTAGGTGCTTACATAGCCTTCAATAATGTAATTTCTCAATTTCGCCTACAGACATTTTATATATATATGTATGTATGTATTTTAGTAGAACCTCTTGAAATAGAAAAGTAGTAGTAGTATTTCTATTCAAGCAGAAAAATAAAGCGCAGAAATTTCAAGAAATGCTTTATTTCAAGTGGAGAAAAAACATTCTCCTTGATCTATTGCTTTTCCTTTAGGAAGCAAAGCCCAGAAAATCTATTAATTTAGATTGTCTGAAAATGCAGACCTAAATGATATAAGTGTATTGCTATGAAACATTACAGAAAAGTGTCTCCAAGTTGAGAAAGTTCTTTGTGGTGGGATATATCATCAGGATGAAAGTCTGCCTCCCAGTCTAGGGATTCAGTGTGGTAATTTAAAACACACAAGAGATGTAATTATTGAAATTTATTAATTGTGAAATCAGCATCTTGAGTCAATGATAATTGATGTATTTAGTGACTTAATGGTGATTAAGTCTGAAAAAAATATACTTGAAATTACGAACTGCTAAAATGTCTAATTTGAAAGTCATGCTTTCCAAGTGCTATAAAAAGTTTTTATTCAAAGAATGTTTAACACATTGGGGTCCAGATCCTCATGAAAACTAGGTAATGTGATCAATGACTGTCAGTAAATATAGAGTTTTAAGGATGTGAAGAACTTTAGTTTGTTCTTTAGCTCTTTACTGTAATCAGTATTCCTTAAGCAATGTTGAATTTACCAGTTTTCTGAAATTCTATATGTTTTTCGTCTCTTTTTTTTTAAGAAAGTATTTTTCTAATTTTGAAAACTATTTAGAGGATTCTTCATAAACACTGCTATGACACATTCAACCCCCAAAATGGCTTCAGCCTTCCAGGAAGAAATACCTCAGTCTTCAGAAGTCAAACTTGGAAAATACAACTCCTTCTGAAGTACTGTATGCAATACGTTGCCAAATGTCTAGGGACTTTCATAGGTGCTAGCAAGACACGTAGAAATGTTAGAAACAGGAACAGACTGAAATCTTGAAATCTTTTAGCAAAGGTTGGGTTGTTGGGTTTGTTTTTTTTTTTTTTTGCCCAAGCTGCCAGCCACTCTTGTGCACCCATCAGATGAAACTTAGCACTTTATTGCAGACATCAGCCATTGTGTTAAAATATTTTAACTACAACAGAAGGGCTATTCTGGCCTTTTTTTTTTTTTTTTTTTAAGGGACACCTATGGATAGCTGTTTCTCTGCTGAGAACCTTATTGATTTACAAGAAGAAAATGCAAATAATTTAAACACCTGTAGAGCTTTAAACACAAGTAGCTAGTTGTATGAAATTGGCTCTGTATGTAACATCAGAGCGTTCAGCTGTATGGCCATCTCCTGTGTCTTTTTGGGGAACTGATACATAGACCATCCACTAGAAAGTGGTTATAACAGAGTACAGGTTTGCAGGATACAGGACAGTACTGTAAAATGTATTTAGTTTTAAACTCAGATTTTTAGTTTCTCTTTGTGCTCTGTTGTTTTTAAAATAACTTTACATCAATTCTTTCTGGCTCTATAGACTTCAGATTTTTTTTTGTGTGAGTCTAACTTTGTTTTAATTTGAGATTAATGAACTAATTCTGTCAGACAAAATTATAGGTTTCTTGATTTAACTAGAGAACTCATACATAGACAGTCCTCTAGAAATTGTCTCTGACGGTGTGCAGTTTTAAGCTGTAGAAGATTATTTTAAAGTTGCTCAGCTTAGTCTTAACTTAAATTTCAAGGTACTCATGCATCTTCAGAACACATTGCCTTTAATGTTTTCCTGCAGAAGCTTGTGAATTAAATTCCTTACTTGCAGAGTTTTCTTGATTTCAACCCCCATCCCCCTCATCTCCTCACCTCACTTTCTTGATAATCTGAAATAATCACAAAATATTCATGCTACTTTAAGTTACTTTCTGTGGAAAGCATGAAAATTTGGGACAATTATTACAACCAGAGTATTTTAATGGAGTTGGGGGCTTTTTGGCTGCTGAGTCCCCTTTCTTCAGCTAATTGTATAGGTATTACTTTCCAAGATTTATTTATTTTTCTTTGTATGATAAAGTGACGTGATAGCTTCCCTTTGTGGGCACTGAAAATAAATCTTTTTATCCCCTCCTGCTTTTTAGGTGTTCTTTGGACTTTTATTGAAAAAGCCAGGTAGGCAAGCTCCTTTTGTATGCATGTGTAGTTTAGATTGTGCTAGTTTAGTGTATAGTGTATTTTTTTTATGGTGCCTGTATCACTTAGTATCATCTTCTCTTTTCAGGTCTTAATTGATGCTGTAGAGGTGTTGTTGTAGAGGTGTGTGAATAAATATGAATAGCTACACTTGTCAAATAGTGGAATAGTATGTGGCAAGACTTCTTAAATTTGTTTTCAGTTGTGCAGTGTTGCTTGATCGTGTCGCTGTCGTAAAAATGCTATTTAATATGTTAAAGACCAAATATAACAGTGGCTTTAATGGCTTTCATAGTTTAGTACAATAATAGAACATTAGTGCTTGGGGTTGAATGTTTTCTATCTTGCTATTCATTAAGCTGTTTTGACACAGATTTTTGCAATGAATATTTGGAAAATTTTATCAAAAAAAGAATCATTGCTCATTAGAACTTCTGTTTTGCCTTTGAATTTCTGTTTTGCCTAGAGGACAATAATTCTTTAAATACTGTTTTTTATAGCCAGCACAGTTGGCAGTAACTTGCATCTTTTCTTTCAAAATAACCATGATTCTCTACTCTTCAGTTGGATGGTATGTGGTTAGAAACAAATTTTGTTGTTTGGTCATACATAAAACATTCTGGGTAGCAGTATGTTTAGTTAAAACTCTTATGTTAACAAGCATACTTTTTGGACTGAAATTTCAAAAATAGATATTCTTTGGCAGTTGCAAGTTTTTACATGAATAAAATTTGAAATGTCTGAGGGGGTGACTTACCCAAAAATTATTTAATCCATTTATTAATTTCTTATGTAGTTTCTCCCTCAATAATTCAGTGTCAGGCCCTTATTTTTTGCACTTAAGAACAACCCTGGGGTTACTGGCTATTTCATTTCTGAAATATTGCAAGTGCTGCTCAAACATCTTACCTCCTCACCCCCCGCCTCTTTTTCTCCTTGTAAATTGTGTAGGTGGTATGAGATGATAACCTTTTAAGAGAGAATAGGGAAGCAGTTGGGGCTGCAGTGCTAAATTATCCTGGCACGTAATGACTTGTACAAAGATTTACGTGATTGTTAAGGAAACAAGAACTATAGCTATCTGCTTGTTCATATTATTTTATTAATTAACTTCCTGCTGGTCTGTTTTATTTTTTTTTCTAGAGGTTACCAGTACAGTACTAATATTTAGTTTTTGCTTCACTAAGGCATACAGTATACAATGGTACAATATACTAGGTACAGTATACAATGATGAGTGCAAGTCAAATGCTTTCTTTGTCAATGGGTTGCATTTTAGCAGCTGTGTTGTCTTAAATCCTAGTCTAGACAAGAGAATTAAAGGTGTGATATGAGCACGTTATCCTTTCTCAATGTTCATGTCATGGGGTTAGCTCAATTCATTACTGCTGTATTCTTTAAAATTCAATGGTGACAATATTTTAATTCTTGTCTTGATTAGGTCTAGACTAGGTGAAAGATCAGTTAAAAGACAAAAAAAAGAGTAAGCGTTTCTAGAGCTGATTAGCTTGTTTTGAAACATCATTTGCATCAGGTAGTGCATTAATGTCTTTTAAATATTGTTATTATCTTCTGCAAAAAGTCAGGGTAATGAGCAGACATTAAAGCATTTTACAATATTGGAATATAGTATCTTAGAGTCTGGGGTAAAATAAAATATAACTCTTATGTTATAGAATGGTTTGGTGACTTCCCGGTATCATTCTGCTTAACAGGTAGCCACCTTAACTAAAAGATTAATAGCGTTTGAGATTCCCATGTGAGTATTAACTCAGCTACAATTTAATTTGACCTGGAAATGAATTGGATAAGGGCACTGAACTTGAAGTGCTCTGAATGTTGTGAAGAAGAGCTTTGGTGCTGGATTTCTGATTAATTGCAAGGAAAGATGCTTTCAAGAAATAGCCACATAGATTGCCTTTGGGCTATATGTGCACTTGCTGTGATGAGCAAGTTTTGGTAAAATAATGTTTGTACTGTTTGCCCTCTTACTCCTAATATATTTTTACAGTATAGAGAATAAGCCAGGACTGATCAACCTACTTTATCTAATTAGATCTGGTTGCAGTTTCCCACGTAGCTATAACATCTTCATAACTGCTGTACAAAACCTTACTTGAAACGTTTTATAAATGTGCAAGTAATTGGAAGGCTTTCTTCTTTTGGAAAAGCCATGAACCTTGTAAGACCTATCTAGAAATGCATAAATTAAGTCTTTCCTCAAGAACTGCTTTTCTTTTGAAATTTCTTTACCATGCTTTCAATTTAATTTTTAAATTTTAGAAGCTCGTTGTTTTTGTCAGAACGAAACAATGAATATGTAGTGTTTGGGTTTTATACCTTTTCCCCCTAAAGTTATAAATGACTGGGGGAAAAGATCTGTTGGTTGGGTGGGTTTTTTTGTTTGTTTTTTGGGTCTTTAATTGCACTTGGCCATAATTCAGAATCCTGGATAAGTGTATTTTTTAACTACATGACAGCAGTCCTTATTTGCATACTGCTATTTGTACATTGTGTTTAAGAAGATATGTTTTGAGTCTATGGATTACTTTCTACTGCTGGTTTTCTTAGTAGTAAACTTCTATCTCCATGTTCAAAATTTGCCCCTTTTCTGCTGTGATAATTCTGCTGAAAACCAGCCAAATGATATTTGATATTTTTGTGGGTTTGTGGTTTAGTTTGGTGTTTTTTAACTTCAGGAATTTTATTTCCTAGAAAATAATTTGGAGGGCCAAAAGCGATCACGTTGAACTATTTCTTCTGGAGCATTTTATCAGATGCTTTTCATACCTACCCTTCTCACTTCCCAAAAATAAATAGATCTAACTAGTCTGGGTGCTTCTCGGTCTCCAATCATATCCAGGTTCTCCATTTCACCGCTTAAAGAAGGCATCTGCTCTGCTAGCCTCAGAAGCAGTTAGACTCTTGGTAGCTGACATGCAGGTTAACTCCCCACAATGCCTGGAAAAGCATGAGTCACCTTCTCCTGGGTTAGTGCTGCAGTCCACAGTCAAAATCCCAGCAGTAATTTGAAATGAATTCTCCTTTTTTTTNTTTTTTTTTTTTTGTCTGTTTGGGTGGGTTATTAGACTTGGGGAGAGGAGTGGTGGTGGGGGTGTTAATGTAGTGCTACTTAAATCTGTTTGATCTGCTTGGCTTCTTTAATGGATAACCTCCTCTGTTTACAGTGGGGTTTTTGAGGTAGGAGAGGTTGGTTTCTTTTTTGTACCGAGTATGCAGGAGGCTGTGCAAAGCAGAATGGATGGAAGGAATCCTGGCATGGTCTTCTGAACACACAATGCACTGGAGGAGATGCACGGGTTTTGTTTTCTTTTTTTCTCCCCCTTCCCCCCAGTGTCAGCCTTCTTTCTTCCTACATTTCATTGAGAAATGGGTCTTGCAAAATAGCTTAGTGCTTCTTTTCTGTGTCAGTTCTTTAGGAATCTGCTTTGCTCTGAGGTGTGTAGTCCTGTTGCAGCAAACCACTTGAACTATCTCCTTATTTATATAGAATATCTCCCTGTAAGAGGCAGGCCATTTCACTCATCAAAACCACTCAAATTATAAAAGAATGGCAGAAAAATGGAAGCCACTGTGTCATCATGGAGCAACAACTGACTTTTCCTGAAATATTGTGGTCACCTCCACTAGGGAAGTCTTTTTGGTGACCATTCACTGGATGAGATATTGATTTTGCATTTTTGCAGTGACTTAATCTAAAGTGAATAAACAGTCATGAGAAATCCCTGGGTTTCAGTCCGTAGTATCTTTCTTCAGCTTGTACACCTGATCTTTTTCTGTTGTTGTTCCCTCGGGATTTGCGAATTTCCCTTCACATATTTGTATTTGCCTTCATAGTGGCACACCTTCAACAGGAAGATTGAAGAGTGTTTTCTCAACCTCCCTTGTAGCTTAGTGGTTGGAGCAGTCCTCTGGGAAAAGCAGATGTGAGACTCCTGTGACTAAAGAAGATGCATGGTGCAGGTCTCTCACCTCCTTGATCAGTGCTGTAATCCCTGTACTGCTGCGTTAAAGGTGAAAAACGGTGTTGCCACTACTTGCTTTTATTCCCATGGCTTTCTGTGGGAGTGCTATCTGTTGTGGTTTTTTGTTGAGTGTCTTACTATTGGTGTGTTGCTAGATTCACGCAGGAACACCCAGTCAATTAGGCATCTCAAAGCACTTAGCTGCTTGCACGTCTCGTCTATAAATCTCAAGAGAGCTTTAGGTGTGTGACCCTGTTGTGGTTCCATAACATTATGGGTCAGATGATAATTTTGCCTGGACTGTGTGAATGGGTATCTTCTAATGGGCTTGCCTTTAGTCTGGCAACGTATACATTGTAGTTGTTCCATCTGGGGTTGAACAACCTGTGTTACTTACCAAATATCACTGTCTTGTTATGTAGCTGCTGTAAATTTCTGATGAGTCTCTTTACCATCGAGCAGATTTTTGTCAAACCTCTTGTAACCCTTTTATTTCTAGCGCTCTCTGTAACCAGATTTCATAGCAACCGAAGTCAGATGCTCGCTGCCCGTCACATGAGTCTGTCAGCAACTGTTGGCAAGGAATGCCTTTCATATTACCACTCCCAGTTCCAGTTTTTACTTAAAGGTCTGGTGTTATTGTGGAAATATTCCTGCTGCCAGGGATATTTCCAGGCCCTGTGCCTCAGCTTCGGCACTGACCACGTAATTGGAGTGCTGCTGGACTTACTCTGCATCTGCAGGAGGGTCGTTTTCAGGAACCAGACTGAGCAAATGCAGTCCTTGGACAGCCTTCTGATGGACTAGAGCTATTGTTCTTTCCATCTTTTTTGATTTATACTGTCAGTTGTAATCTGCATTTGTAATCGCCCATAGTTCAGCTACTGGGCTGCTATAATGGTTTATAGACAGGACGCATGATGGGAATGTTTTAACTGGAAGTGGGACCTTTTCTCAAGGGAAGGAAGTGACTGGCACCTGCAGGCAACATGAACCTTCAGTTGTACTACTAAACTGTAGTGGACATGTTCAAACTACCATTATCTGGCTAAAAATATATCATAAGAAGCTAAAGATAAGCAACATGGTAGTCTGATCTGATGATGGGAAGTGTGGTTTCTCCTGATTGCTTCCTCTTACTACTTTCACAACACTTTGATTAAACAAATACACATAATTCCATTTTTATGTACTCAAGTTTACGATGTAACTACGTTCTGAAAAGGAAAATAAAATACATGGAAAGCTGGGGTCAGGATACTTGAACTTAAAAGATCAAGATTGCTCTGGAACATAAGGAAGGGGGTAGGAGGGTGATGTAAAGGGTTTACTGGTGTATCACTGGCTCTGATATGGATGCAGTGAGAAAAAAAAACAAGCCAAAAAACATCTGTGGTTACAAAGTTTTCGCCTCTGGGATGAATTGCTACCTTGTAGACTCAACTTAGGAAAGCAAATAGGCTTTTGGGGGGGGAAAAAAAGTTTACCCTGATTTTTTTTTTCCATGGCTTCTCAAGAATTTGGTCACTCAATGTGATTTGCTGTTTATTGCAAGATATTGCTTTTTTCTTTATTTTATTCTACCCCTTGTGAACTGCATTTGGCTAAAATATACCCCAGAAAGCATCAATTTTTAAATTGAGGTGAGTGCATTTGAGAAAGAAAACAAATCACCTAGAGGTGTGAAGTCATTGAACTTGCATATGTTGAATTCTCCTCCAGATAGGTTTTATTCAGAAAGAGTGACTGCCATCGTGGTAGCTTCATCTGCCAGAGAGGGACAATGGAAAGCTCAATCTTGGATGAAAACTGAGAAGGCACACCTTGAAAGTCCCTTATTACTCTAAAATTAGGCAATTGTATTGCCTTCCTAGCTGGGATAATTGGACTAGTAATTGAAGTCTACCTTCTTCTCCCAGAGATGATCAAAACGCCTTCCTTTGAAAGACTTTGTCTGTCAGCAAGAAATGTGGTTAGATTAAAAGGACTGGGAACAGTCTGGGCTTCACACCCCCGTACACACCTTCGTATTAATTGAAATGGCCTTTCTGCATAGGACAACTTAATGTGGAAAAAATAATTAGTGGACTATTTTCAGGAAATTCTAGTTACCGATTAGTAATTCAATGAAGATGGTGTAATGGACACTAGGGTGTGTGGCACTTTTAAGTGTAGTTGCTTTCTTAAAAGAAATCCAACTTTCTCAAATGTTTTCTTACCATTATTACTATTGCTCTTGAGGGTTACGTATACAAACTATCATCCTTTCTGTACCTAGAATATGACAGACATTTAAATATTGGGGTAGTATTTTGTTTCTCAGAATAAAACAAAGTACATTATAATTTAACATCTTTGACAAACTGTTACCTATTTGTAAAAATAAGTTTACTCAAAGAGGGACAGCTAAAATGTATGTATATGCACAAATATGTGCAGAGAGGGGTTTCAGTCTTTTACCCTATGAGGGTCAGGAGCCAGGAGAAACCCCAAAATGTGGATTTCACCAGGCTCTGCATTCATCTTCTTGATAAAACAGTTTCATATAAGCTTTGTCCATGTATGAAAGTTTTGACACTAAGTTACTGTCTGAACAAGTTTGGTTAAGTGAATGTAAATCTGCACTGTTTTTCCTACCTAGTTTTAGCAGTATTAAATTTGGGGTCCCACGTGGGAATTTGCAACATCTTAAAGAAATTATTTAGGTTGGCCTGGCTTGTTTGTCTTTTTTCCCCGCAGCGGGAGAAAAGACAAAATAAGAAAGAAGCATAGCCTCTTATTGTGAAAACTTTCATTCTTCTTTTTCTCAACCTCATGCATGTACACGTTGCTTATTCAATCAGCTAGCAAAAGCCCATCCTCTCCATCGGTTTGGCTGAGGAACCATCTCTTTGGGTGATGCAGGCCAGGTGACATCAGCCAGTACACAACCACTGGCAAAATGCTGGCACGGAGGCGCTCCTGTTCCCTAGGGATGCTGCTGTCCGGGGGCCTTGGTCTCTGACCCTGGTGTAACCTCCAGGTTGATGCCTGGTGATGCAACTTTGGCATCAACCAAAGCAGCCGGGTGCCTAAAGCCCCAGAGTTGCAGTGGTGCGGGCAGCTGCATGGTGAAGAAGTCCCAGAGGCTAACCTTGCTGGAGCAGGCATGGCCTAAATGCCAACAGGGTTAGTGTGTGCAAGACGAAATGGTCTTTGAGGTGATTAAGTGCCACAATGTCTTCGTACACAATAACATGGTTGTCCAGACAGGTTAGTAAAACTCTTCTGGGAAAAGGGAGATTTTTTTAACCTAGAGTAGACCCAAAGAAATTAACATTTATACAGTAGGTAAAGTAAAAATACTCATCTCGGATATTGAGCTATATGTGATCTGTCCATTCTGGCTGGGTTCATTTTAATAGTTACTGAAATATTAGATTTGAGATATATATACACATGCATAAGGAAGAATAAAATGGTTAGATTTTACTGTTTTATGTACTGGATACCCTATATCTGATGCCATTTTATACACAAGTTCTTACTAGGAAAGTTCTGGATACAAGAATGGATAAATTTTATTTTCAAGTCTTCCAGTATATTCAGGATGCTGATTTAGAATTAATTCTTCTGTTGGCTGCTTTTTCTGTAATTGATACCTGTCTCATTGTAGGAATAATGAAAAATATTTCTAAGAAAATTATTTCTGAAGTTAATGCTCAACATAGAAGAGAGGCTATTGGTAAATCATACTTTATATTTGCTGCATAGACGTAGTATGCTGGGAGGCAGTATTTTATACTTGAAGAACCAAAACTTATTAAAAAAAACCCCAAAACCAAATAACAAAACAAAACAAAAAAAACCATGTGACTTAAGTGGTGGAAGCTCTTATTTTGGTATATTCATGTCTAGATATGCAAACAGTTTCACTTAACTAGCTGATGTGCTCTTTTTGAATCAAATTTCTAGCATTACAAAGTTGATTTGGTAAAGATGGAAGTCATTTCTGAAAAGTATAGAGAATAAAACCTTTTTCACGCTCTGTTCATTCAAACTGAGTTTATAGTAATGAAATAAATTAATCTGTAAAATGAGGGCCACTAGCTTTCTGATGTCATGGCAGAATGTTTTTCTTTTCCAAGTTAGAAATCAAATGTTCTGGTGGAAACTCAGAAGTGAAGAGGCTTCCACAGCATCTGCTAATGAAACCAGTGAAGGTTTTTGGATTCAAGTCTTTTTTCTTTGTTGGTAACAGATTTTATTTTGGTAAAAGAGAGCTTGACTGTGGCCAAAAGGATATGAAGTCATAATACTACTTCTGAAGTAAAAGAGAAGATGATAGAACATGCACTGTTTTCTGCTAAATTGGTTCACTATACCAGCGTGGCCACTGGTTTAGGATTTCTGTAACTCTGTCTATCCTCTGAAAAACACCCGGAGTTGTAACCTGATTGTACCCTTGTGAGGAAAATCTCTCTCAACAGCGTTTTTTGCCAAGTTTTCTTATAAGCATTGTAGGATATTTTTATTAGCTTGAAGGACATTAAGCTGTATTCTTCTTTGGTTACTAGGGCAACAAAGAAGTCTCTGCTTCACACTAGACACACGAATTCTCTTCAGGCTATGCAATATCATAAAAACTCTGGTATCTATCTGCCTTAGCTTCTACACAGGGATTGATGAGAAGCTGAAATTTATGCCAGGTTGTTTGCCTCTTAATCCTATTATTTTTATTCCACTTTTTATTGAGTTTTAAGTGTCCTGAAGCTAGGGTTATTGCAAAAGGTCAAATTCTTTAAGAAGTAAGTAAATGGAACCATTACGGAAATGCAGTTTATATCCATACGTAATGGTCGGTTCTACAGACCAGGGAGTGGCAATCAAATTGTCAGAGGTGAGTTTTGTGATCCAGGCTTGCATTTGTTTTCAGAAGGTACATCTGGGTAGCGCTGAAAGTCAGCAGCTCTGACTTGCTGGATTCCAAAGGCTCTTACCTTGACATGGAGGAGAAGCTGTGGCTTGTTGTGTAGTTCTGACTGGATGACACGACACAATCATTCCTGAACTCTAATCCTTTGGAAGCAGGTGATGCTGCTAAGAAGATTTTAAATTAATTGTTAGGCCTGTTCTTGAAGGCTGTAAAAGTGTAATTTTAATGAGCTAGAGAAAATCCTATTAGAATAGTTTAAATAAATTTTGCAGTGGGATTTTTATCACTGATTATAAGTTGGTTAAAGGAATATAAGAATGTGTTCACTTTGAAAAGTGAAATTATACCTTACAGGGCTATAATCTTCCAGACCTTTTAAAATGCATATGCATTTGTCAACTTTTGCTAGCCAAAGTTTTTACTTTGTGACTCCATTAAATACTTCGCGTTCTATAGTTTAAATGAACAAGGATAAAGAGATTGAAGTTGTCACTAACTTATACCTGAGCCTTAGTTAATTCTGTAAAATCTGGTTATTTCACTGTGCTTTCATAATGCTAGGATATATGTCTGTCTTGAGCCCTGTAAGTATGATTATCAGTTCCTCTACATAAATGGATAGCCTATAAATAATTGTGTAGCTTTGGCATTTGTTTGTCAGCCCATTTTCTATGGAAACAAGCTTTATGCAACTCAGTTGTCTGCTTGTCTCATCATCCTCCATTACCTGACAGTAAGGTTGGAATTCTTTTAGCAAAGTTAAAGTAAATTAGATGCTGGCACAAATTCCCAAAGAGGTTATGGAAGGTCTGTCCTTGGAGGCTTTGAGGACTGATCTGTATGTAGCCCTGAGCAAATTGGTTGAGATCTTGTGGCTGACCTTGCTCTGAGCAGGGGGTTAGCCTAGTAACCTCCCACCCCCGTGGTTCTGTGATTTAAAGTCTGTAATGAGTTAGAAATCTGAATAATGGTTAAACTCTGTCTGAATTGTGTCTGTTAGTGCTCTAGTTGTGGAAAGAACTGTGGCATGTGCTCAACCCTAATTATGGACTGGAGAATGGCAACGGGAAGAGTTGTAGGCAGAAGGAGAAACTGAAGCTTTAGATACCAGCCTTGACCAAGTCTAAAACTAGACCTACTGTTGTCCACGTAAATTACTCTCCAGGCTCTGTGCTTTGTAGAAGGGCTGGACGCTGCTTCAGCTTTTCCAAAAGGAATATTATCAATATATGTCTCCAAGATTTTTCTTTAACTCAGCCACAGGCATAAACCTTGATACATCTGCATTGGTACAAGTCTGTTTGCTCACTTTCCTTCTACTCCCACCACTTTTGTCATGCTTCATTGTGCACTAGGTTTACAGTGTACTTTAAAATATTACAGTAATTAATCTAAAAGTTTGCATGCCAAGAGATACGCTTCTGAGAGAAATTTCTCGTGACAAAGCATGTTAGGGTCACTGTTAAGTTCTTTGAACACAGCAGTGTAATAAATTAAAAATACAAAACAGCTGGAATTGGTAAATTTGATGTATGACATACAAGATGCTTATATTGCTTTCAGTAGGTATCCGCATTTTTCATTATTTTTGCTGAGGGACCTATTCAACCCCACATCATCAGAATAAGCAGAGATTTTGGCCTTGTAGAAGTTTTTTATGGAGAAGAAAGGAGGGGGGGAAAAATCCCTCAATATCAGCATATGATTTAAAATATTGTGAGCCCTTACAGTTTCTGCTCAAGCCAATGCAGCTGAAGTGAGGTAACAACCTTGACTTTGTCCCCCGTGCTGATGTTCTTGCTCCTGGTCTGAGGCACACCTAATCCAACAGCTTTATTCTTCCTGCTGGCAAGCTTGATGTTGGCGCAGAATCTGCCCTAATTTATCTGCTCTCAGTATTTGTAAAGAAAACACAAAGATTTGTGGGGTTGCGTAGCCTAATGCTGAGAATAGCTGGAATGTGGGAAGTCTTTCTCTTGAAGAGCGAGCAAAACTGCTAATGCATCCTTCAAGATGTTCAGGTGGCCTCTGCTGTGAAGGATGGAAGACCTCAAAAGTGGTTACGTGCCACAGGCATTCAGAAGTTAAATCTAACTTTCTTTTGATGGAGAACAGAGGTACAGAGTTCAAGGGACTTGCTAGAAATCACGCAGGAAGTCTGTAGCAGGATATGGAACTGAACCCACATCTCTTCAATAGTGTGTTAGCACTCCTCTTGCTTGATGTTCAGTGTGCTTTTTTGCAAGGTATCAGAACTGTAATTTTAAGTGGTTACATCTGAAAAAAAAATGGTAATTTCAAATAATTGTCTTTTAAAATATATTTTAAAATCCACCTAAAAGATAGATGGTAGTTTATTTAATTTTAGTGTCTTCCATATGTTTTACATTTGGTAGGTATTGAAAACCTTGCTATATCCAGTCATGCTCATTATATTGGAATAAATATTAATATATTGTCGTGGCATATGGCTTAAAAAATATTTAAGGTTAGAAAACTAATATATTCATTAAGTATAATTTTTAATCATGTACCCAAAGTTTAAATACTTTTATATGAAGCCTCATTTCCAATATGTTGAGCCATTCGTACAGCTAGTAGTACAATTTTTTAAAAAATTAGATAATTGGCTTTAGAGTCTGGAAATTTTGAGTGAGAATTTGTGCTTAAGCAATCATACTGTGCCTCATAATCTGTTCACAGTTATCTGGACAACCAGACTTCTTTCAATGCAAACTAAGTATAGAGACAGCAACTAAATGAAATCAATGCACCTGTGAGAATCTCAGATTTGTAGGATGTTCTGATTTTCCTGTTGCTTTTAGAAATAAGAGAATTAGGAAAAAGTGGGAAAAGTGCTGGAATAAAGCCAGGTAAAACACTTGCCTCGCAATTTATATAGAATTGAGATTTGTGGTTATTGCTTCTTGTACCGTTCTAAGGAATAGAAAATTCTTAATCGAAATTTACAGTGTTTCCTAAATGTGGCCAGAACCTCAGGATTTCAACAAAGGCACTGTCGATGATTGTGTAAGATGAGAATTTTGATTGGCATAGAGAGGGAACTCTAGGATTAAAAATTGTTTGAATACACTCATGGCAAATCTGCTGCTAAGCTAAATAGATGTTCTGTATCACTTAGTCTTTTCAGTCTTGATAATAGGCTTTGGTGAATATGAATAGTAATGCTGGATACTAGGAAGTGTGTCCTGTTAAATGAACACTAACCTCTTCCTTCTGAACATCTGAAACGGCAGTGGAGGAGAATTACTGTTGCTCCTGTTATAGGCTCCTTGTCATCCCCAGCACTCAAAAGTGCTGTTTGCCTCTTGCTTCCTATGCCAGAGCCTTACTGCAAGGCGAAATCGCATCATTGGACATAGCTTAAGCATTTACACAGCTCTGCAAATGTGCAGAGAAAAGGTCTACCGAAGATCTTGATGATCAGGGATTTTTCTTCAGGACTTCCCTTTAGTGAATAGTAAACTCTTATCCCACAGGGCATGTCTGTAGACCATTGACATTTCAGATATACTTGCTGGTTTACGATTTAAGCAGGTGACGGAGCTGAATATAGGCTTTATCTGCAGGGACTTCCAGAACCAGGCTGAACATGTGGAAGGAGTTTATCGTTATTCTAGTTGCCCCATGAGATTGTAGATGCAGAAGATCCTCAGTACATGAGAATTTCACTCTAAAGTGACTGGAAATAACCGGGAAAGTTCTTTGGCATCCCTCATGAAGAAATGATGTGCATCATCCTGTTGCAGCAAAGGAATGTAAGTTTACTAGGTAGCCTTTGAATGTATGTATCAGATAGTCCTCCTTGTCTCCTGGAAGTAAGTGCTCAGCTGTAAGCTGCCTGGAAGTAACGTGTTCAAGTGCTTTGGTTGAAAAGTGCTTATACTAACAGTTGGGAAGCAAATATATATATATGGTGCTGCATTAGATTAGGTTTGTTGTTGTTTCTTGGGTTTTTGCTTGGAAGAGAACTATTTCCTCTAATTACTTAACAAGCACGGCACCAGAGGTGAACCTGCCAAACAGTTTTAGCAAACTGTCATTGGGTGAGACTTTTTCTAGTCCTTGTAATCAAGCTGGAAAGTGTAAACTGACTATAATGACTCCAAAACTGAATTGGCTTTGAAGTATTTTGTTTAAGTGGAGGTGATTATTTCCATAAAGTTGCATGTACAACAACAAAGTTAGTTTCTGAAGCCTCCTCAAAAGTGATATGGTGTGGTGGTTATTTATTATTCTAATATTATTCTTCGAGTTGTTTTATGGTCATTTAATTTGCTGTCTGATGAGTAAGTGCAATTATCCTGACTTTGTATACCTTAGTCTATCCATCTGAAGAGTTTGTTTCCCAAAGGCTATATAAGGAGTTCACGTCAAGGCCTAGAATAAAATGTTAGATCCCCAGTCCTGCAATTAGGCCATATACTGTTCTTTATAGCAAAGTAATTCATGACTCAGCCACCTAATTGCAGTGGGACTTCCAATAAGCTCTTTAACATCTACTAATTTATAAAAATTATTTTAAGACTCTTTTTTTAGTTGGGAGTTGTTGCTTAGGTAATTAAATCCTCACACAATATAGCTTACAAAACTGAATATTAAATGCAATTAATTGGTAAACTGGAATGACTTGTTTGAATCAGAGTGGTGGGGGTTTTATAGGTGTTCTGTATGGATTTACCCAAGGGCTGTAATAATTTTCATTGGAGAGCAAAGTACTCAAACTTAGCAGAAACTTACTTATTTCTAGATTTGTGTATCTCTCTCCTGATACTTTCTATACATGTGTATAGATATAGGCACATCTTCATTGGTGTATATTTGCAGCACTATGTGGAAAATGATAGCTCTGCAGACTGAGCTCCTGCTGTTGATTTAACTCAAAATGCTCAAATTTTTAAAGCTACCAAAAAAGGATCAGAGTTCAAAGAAAGTGAAATGTCCTCTCTGTCGTCTCTGCTTAAATTTCTTAAGACAAGGTAGTAATTACTTTAGAAGTATGTATCTATTTTCTTCCTGCTTTGGTCCAAGAATTGGGAGCTTTCAACAAAGGGTTAAAATTGTTTGTTTTACCCTTGACATTTCTGTGGTCTTGCTTCCACTTGTCCTGGTGTTTGAGAGGCTCAGAATCGAACTAGGGAACGCTGAGTATCTTTTCTTATCCCGTGAAGTTGATGTGAGTTTTAATTATAGAGGATTGCATTAAACATACAAGGAATTGTATGAAAAAGGGTAGGAAAAGGTCTTAATGGTTGTGTTTGGAATATGTTCTTTCTCTGGGTGAGGAAACTTCACGTTTTGACAGATTTTACTACGAGCAATCAAATTTTGCAAGTTACTGTATGAAATGTTTAGTAATATTTATGTATGAATTGGTAAACAAGCTAGTAAATTTAACCATTGGGTTTGATCCTTTGTTTCATATTTCCCAGAATTATTCTACTGTGCATATTGGGGGGATTCTTACCACAGGGTTTTTTGTAAGTCTAAAATGAATAATAATTGTTTTTACTGACCTTTTGATCTTATTTGCATCATCACCGTCCCTAGTATCTTTATCCCTTAAATAACTTTCCTTTTTGAAATATTTGCAAAAGTGCCAGAAATACATTTAAAAAAAAAAAAATAAAAAGGGGGAGGGGAGGGAGAGGGAAGGAAGTGGGAGAGAAGCCCTGTATGTAAAAGGTGGTGAGGTAATAAGGGTGGAGAGATCTTGTATAATTATGTGGTCCCATTATTTCACATGTTAAGCTAGAAATCATACATCTTTCCCCGAGATGCTCCTTTCAACAGGGCTTAAACTAGTTATAAAAACCAGTCTTTTCTCTTATTTTGTTTTTATTATACAGATTCTGTGTTTTGGTTGAACACATTTGGCTCAGACAACGAAGTTCAGGCAAAAACCTTTGAAAAGATGCAACATTTCCAGAATATGAAATAAAGCAGGAACCAATTTGAACTTCTTAATGTCTTCTCCTGTACTGATGTAGCTCTCTTCTCCTCATCCCACCTCCGTTTAGGGGTACTAGGCAATCCCTAGCACTGTTTAGGGGAACCTGATCAATCAGATCAATTTATTAGCTTTGGTGTACACACTTTTTTTTTTCAATTCTTACTATTTTTTTATTCTTCATTTTTATTATTTTCACTGAATGTCATCTTTGTTTTTATCTTTGTCCAATGACAGCTCTAAAGAGAAATTTGAAAAGTACCTTGTAAAAGAGATTCAGATGTGATACCAGGTGCTGCCTATGTATTTTTCCCTGTCTGAATAAGTGGAGGTAGAAAAAATGGGAGGTAAAAATCTCTGAAAATTATTTACGTACCATTCATCTTGAGACTTTCTAAATGTTTTAAACTGTTATTTGAAGTATACGTACTAATCTAAGCAGAAGCGTGGATGATGTATGTGCTGTGTGAGGTAAGATAGAACACAAACTATTTATTGCTGTGTGGCATGCTAGGTTGTGTGGCTAGTGGTGCATTGCTGGGCCACGTAAAGCATTTCAATTCTATATATTTATTGATTCCACGTAGCTATGTTGTCCATCCTCAGGAAAACCAAGGGACTTATTGTGGCCTGTTGGTCCCAGAAGCTTGTTAAAGATGGATAACAGGGTGTTTTTCAGAGCTGAATCGAGCTGTCTGGGACTGGGAAATACGTGCTGATTGTCTTTTATGGAGCAATGACTGTATCTTGCCAGTAGTGTTACCCTAGATGTCACAGTATTTGACTATGCACCCGTGTCTTTCATGGGGCTATAAATGACTGCAGTCATATCATCTCTTCAGGAATTCCCACTGCTCTGTATCTGTCCTATTGTAGCCTAAGATGGTGAGATTATTTAAACAGGGTGAAGTATCTTGTTCTTTAAATGTGTTCTGCAAAAGTGTAATTAGTCTCACAAAAATTTGTTCCTGAAGAGGTCTTGAAAAGTCAAGCCTTCCTGTGCTGCATTTGAGTGTATTTCTCACAGGCTCTGTTGTGATGCTTGCCCTAGCATATCTACTGCACTGCAGTGATACAGGGGAACCTGGCAGCAGTTCTCGTTTTCAGGTGGCCCTCGTGGTTTTTGTTAGGAAAGATCGGTGGTGTCTCAAAACTTCTCAGAAGCCTTGAGAAAATTGGATTTTCCTGCTTCAGGAAGGAGGAGCACAACTGTGCCACTTTCAGCTGTAAAGGGACAGGCAGGGGGAGATGGGTTGCACTGAATGGCAAGACCTCTGCACAGCTCTCATGGTGGGCTGAGCTGCCTTCAAGCATCCTGCAATGGCAGCAGCAGTCTGGCTTTTCAGGACTCTAGTAGAGGTGGGGGGGTTTTAGCCCCTTTTGCTCTGCTAAAAGGATTTGTGGGTAGGTTAGATCCTACTTGAAACTTTTGGAAGGACTTGTGAATTCCTGGGTTTGATTTCTGTGATTGTATGGAAGGGTTCTGCATCACTGCGTGGGCGTTGCAACCCAGCTCTCTTTCCGTTGTAAAGAAACTGTTTTCCTCTTGGTTCACTGAAATTCAACAGGGTGAAAGGCTTGTGAGAAAGAGATGTTCTTCTTCCCTTCAAATTTCATTAGAATCAGGTAATTCTGCCCCATTTGAGAAATCACATCAGTGGTGAGTGTGCCAACATCTGTCCAGACCAAAGCCCTGCAGATAGCAAGTGGAGCCTCCAGGTATAGGCAGAATAGAGCTCCGGCAACATCAGCAGCCGTGGTAAGGAGAGTGTTGAGCCAGGGATCTCCACTATACTCATCAGAAATAAATTTGCCCAGGACACTAAGTGAGGCAGGAAATTGTGGCAGTGTTGGGAGGTACAGGGCAGAGAGCCAACTTGAACTTCAGAGCTTGTAGAGTTTGATTTAGTTGAGATCTAGTGTTTCCACAGTGTGTTACCAGAACTCAAAACCTGGGAAGTACAGTACGGACACCGTTAGGGACTCCAAATAAAGACACGCAGGGGTTGGAACCACTACATGGAACCACATAGTTTCTGTAAAGACCTTTTTGTTCATTTATGGCACTGTCCAACATACAGCCCATCCATCACCGTCTTGGTATTTGGAGAATACAATAGACATATGTGTGGTCTGGCTTGCCCATACTCAGCTTGTGTCCAGCAGGACTGATACTGAACTGGAGCTCATAAGTCCAACTGGAGCTGGTCTTCTACTCAGTATCCATGGGCTGTTTTCCCATCATCTGCCACATTCTAACCTCCATTGTTCTAGATAATGGATACCAACTTTTCTATGTAGAAAGACAACTATATATTATAGGCAGGCATAGGTGTGTATATGTTTTATACAAATGTATATAAATATAAAATATGTCACACTGGATATACATATAGAAAAAGTATTTTTTCTGACTGTTTAATATTTAGGTAATACAAGGATGTATTTTGCAAGAGCAACTTTAATTTTGCCCTGTGATTCTGTATTTGATAAGATGGCGTAATGAGAGTTTTGCAGAAACACTTTCTTACACAATTTAATGTTGTAAAGTGGTTATTGAATGAATCTGGATTATAAAGTGACTAAGGCTATTGACTAGGATTCCCATCTCATTTTAAGTAGTGAAGGTAGGCAGTGAATAGGGTAAATGCAAGAGGCAAGAGCAGGAAAAAGCAAAACAGGCAGAAAAGTGCTTCTGTCTGTTCCACCAAATAGTTCTTAGATGATCCTGTGCAAATAAATTAAATTAGGCTCTTCATGTCTATCCTGTCAGCTCATCAGTTCTTCGTTTTGTTCTGCAGTACGAAACTGTTTCCACTGCTCCATTTCCCAGGTGCTGAGTATTCATAGTAAACAGATTGTCAGGTACTTAGTTACTCAGTTTTTCTGAAGTCCCAAAACCTTTTTAAGTGCTTGAATATTTCAGTGGAACTGGCTATAAATCTGCATCAAGCGTGGGAGGTTTTTTTTTCCTCATATGTTTCCCAACAAATTGGGGTGATCTTGCAGAAGGAGAAGTGATCTTGGGTTTTAATTCTGGCTTATGTGCTTCTTCACTGAATGTTTCTCAAGTGGCTGCTTTGGCTTTCTCAATTTTTCCCACTGGTAAAATAGAGAAGCAGCAGACTACCTGGAGGAACTGGTTGGGGGAAGTTTGGGGCCCTCAGATACTAAGAAATGCAGTGAAGGTGTACCTGATTCCACTTTCATTGAAGGGTTTTTAATGCAAAATACAGCAAATAAAATAGGACATGTGAATCTGAACAATAAAGATAAAAAGAAATATTGAGTTGCTGTCTTATCTGTTGAATGCCATCCATCTTATGTAATTAAAGACTATGCTATCATGGGTTTAAACGCGGGAGGACAGATTTCAAGATGCTTGTGTGTATTTTGGTACTTAATTAATGGCAGCTTAGCTCTTGCAAGAGTTCCAAAGGTATCATTGTGCTAAATACTGTATATCCACGGAGTAAGAAATGGTTTGTGCCTGCTCAGATGGTAAACAAGGAGAGGATAAATGGCGAAAGTGAGGGGAATTTTCTACTATTATTGACCACAGCCTTAGACTGTGGATTAAGTGACGTTCCCATAGTCAGCAAAGAGACACCACAAAGTGTAGAATTTCAGCTGTGTCTTGGGACATAGTTGGACTAATTTTCGATGCTGCAAGAGTTGCTGAGATGGTTTGAGAAGTTACTGCCCTTTTATCCTCGCTGACTGTATGGGAGCCAGCCAGCCCTGCAGCACAGCTGAAAGGAACTCGCAGATTCTCTGTTCTGGTGCAGAGTCTTGACAGCTGAGTTGGAATATGGCTGGCAGAGGTTTCCCTCAACCAGGTGAGGCACATGCACCAGCTCTGCTCTCCTGCCCTGCCTGGGAGGCAAGGAGGGCAGGTGGGAGGGACGAAAAAGGAGTAATAAGTGGCTTAAGGACAGTGGTAGCTTCAACTGCTGCAGGTGTCAGTTATGACAGTTGTCTGTTCACAACTCAGTCTTGTTGGAGTGATTTGACTTGAAGCAGTACTACTAAGCTCCTAAGAAGTAGAAAATCAGGTTTAAATTAGGAGGGAACCATTTTGTTTCTCTTAGATCTCCGTTTAGTTTAAGTGTTAAAAGCCATAATCAGTTTTTCTCTCAGTCTGTGTTGCTTTCGTGAGAAAGCCCTTGTAAGAGTATTTTAGAAATAGGCCCAGTGTTTCCTTCTCTGCTATGGCAAACATGCAAATTTAAAACCTGACTGAACACTTACTTAGTTCCATGTCTGAAGAAGGGTTTGTGCATGCGAGAGTTGGAAAAAAGCCACTAAGGGAGGCATTTTAATTTTTAAAAAATTTGGCAATCATCCCATTGCAAGGAGGTGTAAAGTGACACATTCCTTCACAGCTTATATGATCTATTATGCTGTCCAAGTTGATTATGAAGCAGAGCTGTGATAGCAGTGCCTGGAACTTTTTTTATTTTTCAGCTTGTTTAACTGTGATGTGAATGATGTGAATGCTGCAAGGGAGAGTTATATATTCTCTATTAGCTAATACATGTTTTTATATAACAGTACTTTGTGTGTATATGGTACTTCAAGTGGGCTATGTTTCCTGAAATTTCAAACAAATTTCCTGGCTGTTTGTTTTTCTCCCTTTTATTGCTAATCTGAGAGTCCTGTATACATTAACCAAAGATAAATGTGCTCTCAAAAAAGAGTGATGCACCCATATTACAAGCAGGAAATCCAACATGATACCTGTTCAGGAAGAAGGAGGACGTAATGTTGAAGGGAGGGCTGGACATCCATCCTGTTCTTGCACCCTAACTGAGATTGCCAACATAGAAAATATTCTACACACCCTCGGTTTTGCAGTGTGGAAGTGTTCCTGGCAGATTTCCTGGTGGGAAAGAAAATTTGGAGAAGGAAGCATTCCCTAGAACTCTAGCTCTGGGGGAGGGGGGGGAAATGCTGTGCAACAAATTGCTAGAATGTGAAATATGCAAAGCATTTTTTCAATGTGAAATTTTAAGATCATCCAAATGTCTCTTTTCTGGTGGGTCTGTACTGTTTGCAAACAGATGTTTACATTTGGAATGTTGCCGTTCTTTAAATATAATTATTGCTGTTGGTTTTGTTTTGTTTTGTTTTTGAAAACTGTAGGTATGAGAAGGTGCCAGTAATTCTGGTTGGTAATAAAGTGGACCTGGAAAGTGAGAGAGAAGTATCGTCGAGTGAAGGCAGAGCCTTAGCTGAAGAATGGGGCTGCCCTTTTATGGAGACCTCTGCTAAAAGTAAAACAATGGTGGATGAGCTCTTTGCGGAAATTGTTAGACAAATGAACTATGCAGCACAGCCAGACAAAGATGATCCATGCTGTTCTGCATGTAATATACAATAGCATTATAAATGACCTAACCTGGACTTAATTTGCAGAAATTTTGTAAGGTGGTAAAACTGTCTACTTCACTTCCTGGTCTGTGGGTCACTTGAAATACATCTGTAGTGAAGTAGCAACATTAACTCAGAGCTGAGCATTGAAAGTCAATCACTGACTCTGAATATAATTGGGTTAAATGACCACATCTCACCCGTTTTTTTTCCCTTTGAGCACCTGCAATTTTATGGCATCGCCAGTTGATCTACAGGGTCGTTCCAGTCAAGCGTACGTGTGTTGTCACGTCAGACAGCAACAATGGCAACTATTTCCGAAGAAGCTGGAAAACTTTTGGAAGTGGGAAACGAAAGCGGTGGAGAGAATGTCTCTGAAGACCGTTCACAAGTAGCATCAGCATGAGAGGAGATCCAAGTCTTTCAGTGTCTACTTGCTTCAGGACGTGCGCTATCACTTGTGGCCAAGTTTGTTCAGTCAAATATGTTGATTTCACCTGAACTTCTGACAGTGTTAGAGGAAGAGGCTACCAGAGACCTATATAGTTTGGGTTTTTTTTCAAAATTGATGCTATTATTTCTACACTCTATCCCACATCTTGAAATAGAAAACGTTGGACCAGTGTGTGAAATGAGAGGCAAGATCTGAAAACAAATGACGGGTGAAGAAACAGTCTGGCATTGGAATGTTTTAAATCTTTCATTTTGCTGCTCAAAAATGGAGGATTGCTTCAGGTTTTGGTCTGCAAAAAGCCAAACAAACCCTCTGTTTACAAAGCAGGAAGCATCTTTATTTATCACTTTACTGATCCAGGAGGAAGCAACTGTGATGAAAAAAATTTGCTGAGCCTTACTAACAAGGAACACTTTAATAGATTAACTAGTACCATCTTGTAAGGAAAATTAAGCCATGTTGCATCCATATGTTCCCTTCTGCAGAAACCTCGTGGGACAGTATGAACATCCTGCATTTTTAAGTTTGTTAAAGACAACGGTTTTTCTTGCCTTTAAGGGCTACGTTCTCTGGTGTGATCCCTAACTAACCTTTGAAAATCGAGTTAGTTTGCCATTTGATAGCTTTAATGTTGAAAACTTAAATTGAATAATCATGTGAAATCATTTGGTTCAGAGGTGAGATAGTTACAGTTGTAATTCCTTAGGTGAGTGTGGAACCGGCTCTTTCGTGGCCTGACACACTATTCAAAGGTTGCCCCAATTATTGGAGTGTTTAAATGGTGGGAGCAAATATTTTATTTCGAAGGGATGCTCGAGCTCTGACTTGCTAGTTTCATAGCAGTGAAGTATTTATCATTTGCATGACTAATGGCACAGAAATACCTATTCCGAAGTCTTACAATCAAAGTATAGACAAGTTTTCAATCACAATGTTTAGTTTTTAAATGCTGGAGAGATTGTCTTGAGCTGGATCTTTTATAGGTAAAATTGGCCATAAAAATAGAGTCACTGAGCCTGTGGTCTAAATTAAACACCATGCGTTTATTAGTTTTTCAATCTTGTGCAGTAACAGTGTAGTTCCTTGTGTTTAAATGAGTGAAAACAGGGGTGCTGGGGGGAGTGTGTGTGTGTGTGGTGAGCATGTATGTGTGCGTGTATATGGCCCTTAGAAATGCTGGAATCAGAGTTAGGTTCGAGAGTTTTGCCTCCATCTGCAGAACTTCCTAAAAACGCTCTCATCTGCTTCAAAGGAAACTTGAGTACAAAACACTTTGCAGACTTCCATACATTAATATCCTTCGCATTTTGAGTTGCAGTTCTACTGATGATAACTAAAAGAAATCATATGAATGAAAGAGAACTGGCCATCTCTGCCCTTAACCTTTCCAGACCTTTCCACGACCAACGTATCAAAGGGCATTAGATGTCGCAAAACATGACGCCTTACTAGAACGTAAATGTAGCCCGTTTCCCATCTACCTTGCAGAGCTTTCCTTACTGTACTTTGTTCTCATAGGGAGATAGGCACACCGGTTATTTCTGGCATCTGAATGCCCACTTTGGGTGCTCTGAATCGCCCTCCTAGAGGCACCTACCTCTTTCCATTGACTATATAGCAAAATATAGCAAACTTAGGCTTTTAACTTTGGTCCTCTGAGTCACACAACTTATATGCCTAAACTAGATGGTATGAATGTTCTCTTACCCCCCCCGCCCGCCCAATGTGTCAGCTGCTGTGCTTAAGCAAGACGTAAGATGTTGAATTACTGATACTTCCAACGTCTAAAATACCTAGATTGGGAAACGGTTTATTGAGCTGTACAGCCTATGTGTAAAACAGCTTGTCAGTGTGAGGTCCACTGCACAAACACTCACAAAAAGAAAAAAATCCCAACCCCAGATCTGAAACTTGAGTTGGAAGCGCATGTTATGCAATGTTATTTACAGAGATGTTAAAAACCTTACCTCACAGATTGTACATCAACCAAGAAAATAAAGTACAACATCAACAGTCTTAACATGAAATTGATAATATAAAACAGATGGGCTTTTAATATGGGAAAAATCTCACCATAAATTTTTAACAGAAAATGTTAAAGAAAATGTTTCCTAGTCTTGCTTCTTCATTACACTCTTTTATTTTCAAAAATATAGGCCCTGTGTAAGCTACCACCCAACATGGCGGGGGGGAAAAAAGCGCGCAAGTGTTGTTTTTCATTGTATAGTTCCGAGGAAGTAGTTATGCACTATTTGTATTTCCACTAATGTGAAGACAGTGGAGCTTGAATCAATGACAGTTGCACTCGACAGAAATTTTTTCAAATTATAGGGGTAGCAGAAAGAGAAGGTGTGTGAGCCACACGGCAGCTGCGTGGCCACCCTGTGGGAGTCATTGGTCTTGGGTCACTGTTTCATTTGTACCCTGGTAGGATTACCAATTAGAGTATTTGAAAGTTTCTCATAACATGCCTTAAAATATTATGATTTGTTCCAAAGACCCACTATTCCTTTGGCTGTTCTTGTAGAGCTTTGTACTTTTCTACAAAGACAGCATTTCTCTGGTTTTGTTTTTGGATTTTTGTTGGTTTGTTTTTTTTTTTTAAAATGTTGCAACTTTTATTCTTTTAAGCTATGATAGTGAGAGCAACTGTTTCCTCTTTCCCTTAAAAATACACACAAACACTAGTCAAAGCAAACAAACCAGAATCAGATCAAGAGTATCAAACCTAATTTGTTTTGGATTTTGGTTTGGTTTGGTTTGGTTTTTCCTGTTGTGTCCGTCCCTCCGCCTGCCCCTTCAGAGCATCAAAAAAATTTTGGTGACTTTTTCTGTTCTGGTTCTAGCCTCTCCCTAACCCCAGTGCTACAGTTGCCATTACTTTTCTGTGGGAAAACTGCTGGTATTTGCTTTCCTGTATAGAATGTTGCCTAAAGACGTCAGCCACCATTTGTTTGGGGGGTTTTGTGCATGTTTGGTTTTTATTTTGTTTTTATTTTGGTTTTGGTTTTGCCTTTTTTTTTTTTTTTTTTTTTTTTTTTTTTACCAGTGTGCCGTCAAAGGACTGGTTAGGCTTTAATTGTGAAACTCCGCAACAAAAGCAAATGTTTGACAACTGCAGGAGGCTTTTATCTGCATTGTTGTGCATCTGTTAATTCTTGATCAGGGTTTGAAGAAAGACTGAAGTGGCTTCTGGAATCAGGCTTAACACTGTTGATTTGGAGTTTCCTAGGGGTGAATTAATGTATTTCACGGTTAATTGTTGAGCTCTAATACAACTGGCAACTTAAAATGGGGCAACAGTTTGTTTTGTAACAATGTCAGTTGTTTAAACCTTGATGTTTCAAATAAAACAAGAATTGTACATAGAACTCAATGCAAACTCAGCAGTTGTATTTGGAGTTAAATTATTTTAACAAATAAATTTATTTAATGAAACCTCCCGTGCATTTCCTGTATTGTCTCTCTTGATTTGATCAACAAGCTCGTCCAAAGCTGACAAGGGCTACCCAGTAATGCCAAATAACACTGTCAACTACAGCAAAGTATTTCTTGCCAAAATGCTCTTCTGGTACGAATTAAATAGCAATAAATAAAACGCAAATATACTTTCATTTTTATGGATGGGTGCATGTTGTGATTCAAGGCATGAGCTTGATAAAGAACCATACCAAAGGGTATTTTTGTTTACTTCTTTTCTTAGAGAAATATATGTTACAAACCATCAGTAAGACTTAGTATTTGATAAGATATGGCCCTTGCTATGGCAAGAGAATAATTCTTATTGTAAAATACACTCAAATGATGTACGAACTTGGTCAATGCATGACATAGTTAATACGCAGAATGACTTTTATAACATTGAGGTTGCAAAGGGTTAAAAAAACCCCGTTGTTTGTTATATCAGCTGTTCAATTGAATGTTTGGGAGGCTTTCAGCACTATACAAAAGGAGTTAGTGTTAGAAAGAGCTTCAAATACAATTAGCATGTCAGAGATTTGTAAGTGAACAGTTGAGCTAATTCTAACAGGATTATTCTAGCCAATTGACACTGATCAGCAGTTACACTTTAGTCATGCCAGTACCACTAAAATACCCTGTTTTCAGTCATGATGGGTGCTTGGTGATCTCTTGTTTTCATGTCAGGCATGCCAGGAGGAGCAAGAAGCCTGAGGCTGGCACATCTTAAAGGCTCCTGATCCTATGGATAATACAGGAGGCTGGCACATACTGCTAATGCCGTGGATTTGATTTGCCCATTCATTCTGTAAACCAGGGAACTTTTGCTAATGGGTTCTTGAAGCCTCATTTTCTTAGTAATATCCTTTCGTTTCTCCCAAGAAGGTACCTATACAGGGACAAAAGGAATTCAACGGGCTATTCTGAACAGTTTAAAAAAAAATGCCAGTGTGCTCTTTTCAAATAACCAAATTACTAGAAAATTTCGAATATTGTATTCTCAACAGATGCTTTCTCTGGGCCCTTTTTGATATCTACTGCAGGAAACCTGTTAACTCTCTGAGAAAGCCTTGTAAAATATTTTGATTGGAAATAAATGTCTTGTTATCCATCCTCTGCAGGTACCAGTCTTAACTGGATCACCAGTATTTTGGTCACTTCTTTTGTTGCGGGAGTCACTGGACTACATCTTCTATCTCAAATTACCCTTAGCAGCATTCTCTCCCGTGTTCTTTACCTCTGCCTTATGCTTTTTTCCTCCATCAAAACAGCATCCTTTTTTCTGAGAGCAGGAAGAGTTGTTCTGAAATTGCTGACAACTGTTTGTATTGCTTGCTCTGGCTCACTAGTATGGGTACATAGTCAAGTCTTCCTTTTGCAGGCTCCAACTTGACCAGCCTCTTTCAACAAACATAAATTTCCAGTTTCTGCTGCCTCTGTTTAGATGGACTAAGGCCTGAATCAGTCATCTTATACATAATTCCTGTTTTGCCACAAAACCTGCAGAAAGACCTTTTCTGGTGTTCTGCATTAATTGCAGTCATGGAATTTGCAGATGTTTTGAGCTGCAGGTTTCTCATCTTTCTTCTTCAGGAGGTCAGTTATTGCCTATATGAATACAACTGGACTCGAAATCCAGATGTTATTGTACCATAAAAGCCCCCTCTCAATAGCTGGGCTACCTAATTGTATGAAAGTTGTATGCGTGCAAGCTTTACTAGATTTTCGTGTTTATTTGCCTAGCAAAACCATCCCAGCTTGGAAGCGAGAACCAGTGTTGCCCCAGCTCTGTCCCTGAGGCAGCGCCCACACCGACGCTGAGACAAGGTGGGTTGCATTTATGGGCTGGATTGGAAGTGGGCGGAAGAAAAAGCCACGCTGCTGTGAGGCAGGCACCGTGCGATCCTGGAATCGCTAACAGCAAATCCTCAGCTTATAAGGGTTGGTTAGCTGGCAGGAGTTGGAGGGGGGAATGGGGTTGGATCTAGGTAAAAAGGTGAAAATACGGAACTGAGACGTTGTTCAAGAAAAAAAAAAAACCATGCTCCCAGTCTACCTGTGTAAAATTGAATGGGAGAAATACAGCATTTATCACAGACCAAGGTTCAGAGTATTCCTACACAAACCCACTTATTAGCTAAAGTTAGTAGGTAAGCCAGATAACTGTCTCTTAAGAGTAGCCTTCTACAAGGCATTTCTCGTGGTTGAAAGAGTTACAACTCTGAGTTTTGAGATGTTGAAGGGAAATTGGATTTTTTTCTTCCTTTAGAATCCTTGCAGAGTTTAATAACCAAAAGACATTATCCCTAAAAGTCATCCCCGCCTACTTGAGACGTGGCACCGTAGCTTTCCATGTAGACAACACAGTCTTGAAAATCAGAAAATGCTGAGAAGGTATTCTAGATTGCAGGTCTTTTGATCATTACAGAGTCTTCTTTTTGTCATTCACCTTCTGTTCTTGCAGGTGGAATAGATTGTAGAACTAAATAAAGGTTGCCTGGCACTTACCAATCTAAAAGAAGGTGATTTATTTATTTATTTATTTATTTATTGCTTTACAAACTATCTAGTAGAGCTCCGATTTTCTCAGGGTGATCTATCTGTCCCAGATTTGGGGCTGCTCTCTCTCTTTTTTCCTTTTTTTAAATGATTCTACTGTTTCTAAGGATGAGGAAGATGTATCATTCTGCATGTGATGTGCTAAATTCTTGAAAACATTCTGTTTTCAACACCTGGCACCTTTCTGGTTTGAACCACTGGGAAATTGCCCTAAAAAAGCCACTGTCTCAGGATATGAGTCTAAACTTGGCCAAGTTATAAGCCTGTGGAAAAATACAGCTTAGCCAGTAGGAAGAGGAATAGAAGTCTGCATCCAGACTCTTCAGCTGCCACTGCTTGTGCTTTCAGCCCTTTGTAGTTCATAGACAGTAACTGTTGAGTGTAAGGCACAGCCATTGAGCATGTATATAAAATATATAAATATATACATGCACACACTGGATAGGAGCTGAGAAACAGAGTGGGAAAGAGTAGGATGAGGCAGTTCAGCAGGGAAGATTTCTAACCGTAGCTCTCAATATCTTGTTCAAGATGTAGAAATAGTCTCTACTGACAGTGAAGTCCTCTAGGACCTGATTCAGAGGTGGACTTCGTTAACAGAGGCGGTGGAGGACTGCTCTGAATGCGTGAGCATCATAACCTGCCTGATGGCTCACGACCGATGCAGTGACACAAGAAAAGCTTTCTAAAAGCATTGGAGTAATTTTACTTTGAAGTCTGTCTCTAAGTAAGGCAATAATAACTTAACCTTTACAATGTTTGCTGTGTAAGAGTTTAATTACAGGAACGCAAGCAATTGATTAATCCAAAGAAGATGGGATTCTGCAAAGCAGAACGGATGACGTGTGAGAGTCCTATTGATAGAAAGTAAATGAATGAGGACTCTCAATGCAATATGAATTGGTGCACCTCTCAAATTCTCTGTGAAGCCTCAAGAGTTGTATCTGGTGCTGCTGTAAGAGGGCAGGATTCTTTCCAGACCTGTGGATTTCTCTAGCTATGTTTTAGCTAAAGTTTTCATTGTTCCTGTGTGGCTGTATTGTAAATTTGTTTTGGGGAAGGCAACACTCAAAGTGATTCAAATGCAGTATTGATTTCATATTTAGCTTTGTGTTCTAAGATAGGGGGAGATAACCAAAAACTCTGATAGTTCTGCCTAATTTTTCAGGAAAAGATACGGCTGTGAAGATTCAAGGCTTTCCAGAAGACTTCATAAGAGTTGGCATCTCTTTATTAGGTGAACACAAGCACCCTTTCTTGATGAAGGTTGTATCTGTGGTTATTTCTGGGAACACGGTTATTCAAACAGTCAGCGTAGGTGTGCATTTACAGCATGTTGTCTAGTGGTTCTGCTTTTCAACCTGGGAAAGCTATGTGTGACATGCATGATATTTACTTGGATAATCCCTAACCTCTGCATTTGAAGTGAGAGTTAACCTATCAGGTGGACATCCTTAATCCAGGAAGACAACATCCACCTGGAGAGAAGCCATATGAGATGACAATGGGAAGGGGGTTCTCATCTCTGCCTAGGATCTAAAGCAGAATGCTCATTTTTGTGTCGCTTTTCACAGTTGCAAGAAATTTGAAGAGTAGTAGACATCGTTTTCTCCGCATCAGGAGAAAGCAGCCCCTGTTTCAGAGCTCTTCGGTTTGTCTGGAAACATACATTTGTAAAAACGTCACGTTTGTCAGTGTGGAGGAAGGACAGTGACAGGGAAGGTTTACTGCTCAAAAAGTACATGGCTCTTCACCTTTAACAAGTCACCTTTGCCTTTGGGTGAGCATCCTGTTCTAATGTTCAGCTTTTTTTCCACATGGAAAACTACTTGTTTCATACAGGACAAGGGAGATTCTTCCCCTTGATTTTCTTTTCTCTTTTCTTTTTGTCTTGTCTTGGCTTTACATGTGGCAGCTGCTTCTTGAATCAATAGTTCATGGCTGAAGCCACTTATCTGTTGCTCTCGGGAGACATTCTGACTCAGAAGTGTACAGAGCCTCTGTATCACTAAAACTGTAAACCCCATTTGTTGTTTATAAATGGCAAAGTTTTCCAAGAAATTGTGAAGACCACACATTTAAAAAGTTTGTAATGCTGCCTCCTCATTAACATTTCTCATTTGTTCCCAATTTTGGCATGTTTGTCTAAAAACCGAAATGAACAAAAAATACCAAACATAAAAACTAAGCAAACAAGATAGAAAGCAGTGCAAGCCCAATTCAGGTTTTCTTGTCTTTGCAACTCCAACAAAAAAACCCAAACCTTTCAGCCACTATTGGTCACCTTTATGTGNGGCTTTTTACTGCTGATTGAGTTTGGATGGCAATATCAAAATAATCCATAAAGATCTCTGATCAGGTATAAAAAGAAGATGATGGAAGCAGGTGATCATTCTGGGCTCGGTGGTAGCTGTGATAAGAAAAGTTCAGAAAAAATGAACAGTGTCTGCATATGATGGGTGACAAGCAGCGTGTCCCTGCAACGGCGCTGGATTAGTATTGCAGCAGCTGCAAGATTCACCTTCTTTAGCAAAGCATCCCTGCAGACCACAGCTGGGATTTAGTATGCTTAGAAACACAGCTACTTCAACTGATCGTGTAGTTGCCCCTAAACCTGCATTTTTCTTAAAGAACAACCTTCAGATGCTGTCCATCACAGAGGAAGCATGGGGTACCATCCTCCTCTTCAAGGTGTTGGTCAGGAACTGCACAACCAGAACATGCTGAATACTTGCTCTGCCTTAAGAAGCCACCATGGGCAATATTTCCAGCTAATCTGGGCTAATTGGGCTGCCATGATTTCAGAGGTCACTGCTCTGCTACACTGCAAGAGAGGTATAGTCTGTGCTAACTCCTGACCAGCTGCGAGTTGGTACGGTCTCAAAATCTCTCTGCTACCACATTTCTTCTGGATCAAAAGTCTTAACCAGTGTTGGTTCCTGTCACATCACCCAAAATGTGCAGTAATTGACTGACCCAAAGATCACCCGGTAGCTCTTTTTGCTCTGTTTAAGAAATAATCTTTGAGATCTGGCCTCTTAGACTAATTAACCAGAGATCTCCTCTAATCCCCTTGGAGCAGACCTCCTGTTGCCCTGGCTTTGTGCAGACAGACTCTTTGGAAGCTCTACACATTGCCTGATTGATGAAACAACTGTGTACTGGCTGAAATAAACATGCTGCCAAAGGTATGTCGGCGGGGTAATTTAGCATCCAAGCTGTCCAATTTTTGAGGATGTTTGGATGCATTAATTTCACTGACTTGCACATACAGCAAAGCATCTTGATGCCCTAGAGCGCGATGTCCTGCTTGTGTTGGTTTCTAGCACTATGAAATACCCACAATGCTGCACTGTGACTGCATTTCTAGCTGGCTTTCTCCAGTTTTTGCCTCTTGCAGGCCACCCTGCCAACAGCCTTAACACAACCCTTGTGCTGCTACCTGTGGTAGAGCTGCAGACCACACCACCTCACAGGGTGGCACCTCACATGGCCCTTGGCATGCCCGCCCTGCTCCCTAGCTAAAGCTGAAAATGTCCTGGTACTGGAATTGATATGTCATGGTCCCGGGGGACCCTTTCCAGAGAGACACATCAAGAGAAATGCAGAAGTCAATTCTCTGCTTGGAGATGTTCAGGGCATGCAAAGGGGAGCTGGCCACCTGCAGTCACTGGAGGTACAGGAGATGATAGGACACCTTGTGTCAAGTTATCACATAAGATGTTTTCCCATTCTCTAAATGTTTCTCTACCAGCACATCTGAGATTCTTCGAAGGATGGGCTATTTCTCGCCGGCTCATCTCTCAGTAGGCCCAACTTATTGCTGCTGCTGGCAAAACACTTGATATTGGCTATTCTAAGCCGAGAGCATGAGGCAGGATTTTTTCCTTGTAATTAACTGAGCAGTCATGGAGACCAGAGGGTTTCTGAGGCTCTTACAGAAAAACCAAATTAAAATTTAGTGAAAATTGGCAAGGCTCCTCATCTACTGATTGCAGTACACCAGCATTTAAAATGTTCTGCCAGGACCAGTGAGGTGCTGATGGTAAAAGCAGGCTTTTGAAAGCCTATCTTAGAAGCCTGTAAAAATTAAAGAACCCTGGTAATATCTGCTGAACATTTCTGAGAAGGTAATAGTTGATCCTCAGTTAAAGTAAAGTTAGTTTCCAGCTAAGACTGATTTTTCTGACTTCTTTCTTCTATGCAACCATTGCAAAAAGATTTTGGAAAAGGAGAGTGCTTGCTTTTTCAACAGCCGAGTGCCTCAAAGGTTAGTTAAATTCAGGACCCCAGCGGCAAAGGATGTCAAATGACTTGTCCTTCCCAGCTTTTTTACTGTTGCAGCAGGCAGATACATTTGCACAGGTGTCATGTTCAAGTCTGGAAATAAATCCTTTCTTCTGCTGATACTAAACAGACCTTTTACTGGTAATTTATCCAGACAATGTATAACCTTTATCATCAGCCTCTTGTTTTAATGGGCTAACAATCTCTTGTGGTGAAATTTATTTAAAAAAACATGATTCTTTTGGCTTCTTTTTTGTTAAGTTTATAGTCTATATTTGTATCATGCTCCAGGCAATGATCTTTAAACTCTTGAGTAAAATGAATGCATTACATCCTCATTTCACGCTTACGGAAAGGAAGTCGTAAAGACAGTTATTCACCCAAAGGAGTGCTCCGTGGCAAAACAGATCTCCAGGCTCCTGACTCTGAGTGAAAATTCCCTTCTGTAGTAACAATGAATGACAATATAAAATTAAACTCTGAAACTAAAGGAATTTGAAAGACCGTTGGGTTTGGAACCACCCTGCTTCTAAGTGCATCAACACATACAGAGTATAAGGCAACAGGGGAAGAAAGCAAGTTTGTTTTATTTTTGTCTCGAAGTAAGAAGTAGTGCTGTAAGTCTTGTATGTATAAAAGTAGCCTCGGTAAACCTAAACTTTACTCCAGTCCTTTTAGTGCTGTACGTGGCAAAAGAGACAAAAAGCATTTCAAGCACTCAAATGGGGAATATCCTGGAAAGGGATAGTCTGAGATAGTAGAGCTGGCCGTTGCAATGTCAGGGAAACAGGAGGTCAGGCTTAGTAAATTGGCTAGAATTATTTATAAAGGGCTGTTATAAACTGTGAAGGGTGCATTGTGTGTAATTGCACATTTCTGTTCACAACTCTAGCGGTCAGAGGGAATATAAGATGATTTTTGGAAGGGGGAATTCTTCACGTTCCAGTTTGGTGTATGGGAAAGAAGGAAGCAAAGAGGAAACTCATCACTTGCACACATCTTGGTTCTAGACACTGAATACTTTTCCTGATCCTTAAGTGGTGAAGGAGAAGGGGGAAAAAAGGAGCAATGCTTCGTAAACCTCATCTCAGAGGCTACATACATCAAAGCAAGCTCACTGGTCTGTTTGGCAGCATGGTGAGAAATAGCGAGCCCCTCTGGGGACTCCTCAGCCCTCACCTGGGGCAGCATATCTTCCTACAGCCAATTATTTAAATGACAAGCATGGTGCACTCCAGCTTATGAGTGCACTGAGCAGCCTGAATGGACTGAGGAAAGAATGATTCCACAGACAGACTTCAGCTGTCATGCAAAACCCAGGAGAAACGTGGAAAAAGGTTTGTAATAATAGTAACTGCTTTTACTGATAGAGAAATTTGCAGCTGGAGAGGGAGCAGTAAAAAAATGGCTACAGGAGAGAAGTTAGTCTGTGAATTTCCCCCACAGAAATGATGGCAGTCCAACAAAATCCACCAAAAACCCCTCCAAATGCTCTTTCTTTTCTAAACAGGAAAGCAAAAGCAATAGCTGAAATACCAGTTCTCTCCATCAAAACCGCCTGTGTCTGAGAGCTGCTCTGAAGGGTCCTTTTGAGGTGATTCAAGCAGGCAGTTTCCGCTGGCACATACCTATAGGGAAACACTTTCTTAGGGCTGTCAAAAATATTTTTTCCAAAAAAACATTTTCAGGCTGAGGCCAGCTGTCATCTTCTAGTAAAATCCATTTGCCTGAAATGGCCTCCAACGGGGAAAAAAAAAAAAGAAATTTAATCTTGTTTCAGACCCTGCACACCTTTGAATTGGATGAAGAGGAGGAAGACAGGAAGACACACAGAGAATTGTCTTCCCAGAAGAGGCCATGAAAGAGTTTGAATGAAGTCAAGCCAGGCCTGACGAGACATGGCTGACCCTCCAGAGGAAGGGTTTGCCCCTGGCCTGAGGGGAGAAGATAACGAGATAAAGGGAAGGAAACACCACAAGGGATGCAAGGTCCTGGCTGGGTGGTGTGGGTGAGCACCATAGCAGAGCCAGCAGGGGTATGGAGGCCTTTGGCCACTTCCAAGGGCAGCAGGTCCAGCCATGGGCCTCCTCCCTGGGCCATGACTGTGGGGGACATTCTCCGCTGGTGGAAAATGGCTGATGGCCAGGACTCTGCTCCTCCATCTGCACCAGCACTCGGCCCGTCTGTGGGCTGCCTTGCGATGAAAGCCTCTTCTGCAAAGTATAGTTTTGTTTGTCACTTGTTAAATGGAGGTGGATATAAGCTCCTCTGAAGCCACACGAAAAGCCTGTACTCATCACCTATCCCACAGGCAATAATTATTAGAAACGGGGAGCAACAAAGCCTGGCCTCCCAGTCTGACCTCCTTCAAACGTTCTCAGGAGGGGCATTCTTAAGTGGGTGACAGGAGCTGGACTTTGAATCTCATTGTGTTCCTTTTCTCCTCACATTTTCACGCTAAAAGCAACTTTCATGGAAGCCTTCATAGCCTGTGTCACTCTCTTCCATTTCAATGGGTGATAAGTTTAGTGACAAAGTGCTCTCTCCTTTCCCCACCCAACAGCTTTCAAATGAGTCTTTCCAGCCTGGGAGATGCTCGTTTAATGTTTGCTATGAGCATTGCTGCTGCTAATTGAGATTCACAGCACTGAGTCGGTGTTGATGGGATGCAAGGTTGCGGGGTATATCTCTTCCCTGATTGAGCATGGCTTTTAGAAGCAACTTCCTTCTGCCAGCACTTGACATGAATTTGAAATTCACTTCCAGTGCCTGTTCTGCAAGCTTTTGAAATTCACTGCTTTGTGAACCCTCCTGTTGGTTGTCTTTCTGGGTAGCAAATGTGCCATACACCTTTGCAGGCTGCCCTCCTCTCTGCAAACATCTTCCAGGGCTGTGAGATGGGAAGTATTGAGCATCTCCCACCTGGAGCTATGTTGGACATTCACGAGTACAGACCAAGTGGTTGCCAAGTCTTCAAGGCTGGCTCTCAGATTTTTTGCCCAGTTTTAAGTACAGGAGACATTACTGCTAGTGTCGAGTGGGGAACATGCCATCCTACTTACACTGCAGAAATCTGCTAAGGGCTTTATCTTTTCACTAGTCCCTGCTCTACTCTGCACTGTGCCTTCTGGAGACCTCTTCAGTGCTCTGGGACTTGGTCAGCTTTCACTGACCACCTGGCAGAAGAGCTCACTGGCACTCTCAAAAGCACCATGCCCACTCAAGGCACTGAAATGACAAGAGTGGGCAAAAGCTGTTTCTGATTATCAGCTGAAATAGGCAGGAGACAAAGGAGAAGGGGAAAATCCTTAGAATCATGGAATGGTTAGAGTTGGAAGGGATCTTAAAGGTCATCAAGTTCCAACCCCCCTAGGTGCCTAGTGGACACCTCCCACTAAACCAGGTTGCTCAAAGCCCCGTTCAGCCTGGCCTTGAACACCTCCAGAGATGGGGCAACCACAATTCATTTTAATGCAGTAAATTGAGTATGCTCTCCTTTCAAACTGGCAACAGTGACTAATAGACCTGTTAATGATCTGGAACAGCAGTGTAGGCGCAGAACAAGACTGGTAGCAAAAAATACATTTAGCTTCATAAATACTGGGGAAGACTGGGGGACTTCAGTACTAACTGAGAAAACTAGATACATAGCAAAATAGTGGGTGGAAATCCTTTCTGAGATGCACGTAGAAAGGGATGTTTTGAAAGTTTTCATCATATACAGACCATTTGTCCTAAACTAATTCAAACCACTTTGATCCAGGCATCATTGCACTTTATTGTGTTCAATTACACGGCCTCAAAAAAGACAGCAAATACGAAAATTTACAAACTACTGAGCATCTTTATAAATATATTGAAATACTGTACAGCGTTATTAGCCTGCCATTTCACAGTACACATCAGAAACAACTAAGTGAGCCAGAGACAAGAACAAAAAAGATTAGCGATACACAAAACTTCTGCAGTCCGTAGTGAAAAAATGAGAATTGTTTGAGTTAGGGAAGGGTCTAATACAATGAGACGAAGAGATGAAGATGTGGCAGTCGGTGAGCCATACAGTGAATGTAGATCCAGCAGAGGCCATGCACCTTCTCATAGCAACACCTAAAGGGAAAACGTCTGAAGGCAGCATAAATACAAGGCAGTGACGTTCACTGCACGTGACAGCCACAGGCAACAAATTGGTAATGCTGAAATGGATATAATACTTAGATGGATAGTGATGGCAAGGAATAAAAGGACACTACCACCCATAATACTCCAGAGTGGCCCAAACCAATGTCTTGACATTTTCTTAGCCACTGCTGAAAAGAGGGGAAAAGACAAAGGACATCAAATGCTGCGCCTTGGATGGGATGGTCTGGTGGAGTTCAGTTAAATGTACTTTATAAGCTGACACCAGGAATAGCACCTGACCCTTCCTGGTGACCTCCTCACTCACTGACAGCAACAGGGCAGATATGGTATGAATGTGATGAGCAAAACCTGAAGAAGGATGGAAGTCCTTCCAGGAGCACTAGAACATGCTGGATCTGGATCCTTTAAGGAAGAGCAACCTATTTTCAGAGGTAGTAAGGCTGAGAGCCCAAACTCATTCTGGAAACACGGTTTCTGCTTTGCATTTAATCCTGTGATTATTAATGATCAAAATAGTCTGCCAGCTGGTGGGTATCTGGCAACCTGCACATCTGAGTCAGATCTCAGAGCTGGCTCCAGCGTCAAAGCCATCTCCTTGTTGGAAACCTCCATGGTGAAGCCAGCCAGAGGACAGACTGCAGGTCCGCTGACTAAAAGAGAAGTTTCTTGTGAGCATGTTGGTGCAGTGTTGGCTGCGTGCACCATGCTTGTCCTCGCACAGCCTTTGCAGTCAGGCTGCACCATTGGCAATGCTCGGATGGGGGTCCACCAGCAGCAAACAAGCCAGAAGGCAGAGGTTTTCCGGGCACGCCTGACACAAATGCCCCACCACTACGGAGGTCTTGTGTAATGGCCCATGCGAATGGCCCAAAATGCTTCTGTCCTCGCAGCTGCATTGCTGCCTGTGTGTCATGCCTGCAGTACCTCCCTCCTGCCTCTGTGTTTCCCTGAGTGGCAGAATCAGAGGAGAATGGTGCTGCAGAGCACAAACCAGTACAAAGAAAGGCACAGAAAAACCAAAGGCAAACCCTTGAATTACAGAGGTGTTGAGAGCCTGTGGGTCTGGCTTGCTCAACAAAAGGCATTTTTTTCACTATGAGAAACTGCCGTGTAAGATTAGCTGCATAAGGGGGGAAGGGAGAGGGAAGAGGATGCACAGCATCCTGAAAATTGAGTAGATTTTTCTGGGATGCTGCACAATCCTCATCTCGTACTGTTAAAACTGATGGGAGATTGGTGACCATCTCCTGCGTATAACAACAAGTCTTAGAAAAAGTAAATAGTAAAATAGTGGATTCTTAAAGCTCATCTAAAAGTACTCAAGTATTTCTACGCATGAAACTGGAAAGCTTAGTGCCAGCCTGTTCTGTAAACTGATCTCTGACAAGAGCAGTAAAATGCATCTAAGTTTTAAACACAGCTTCTTGATAAAGAGATGCTGCATGTATGTATGTATTATTGTAATGTATGCCGCATGCAAAAGGCAATGCTGACCTTGCGTGCCAAAAAGAGAGGCTCCTTTGAGCCTCACATTATGATGCTGTGCTTGCAGGCAAATAAAGATAATTTCTCTGGATTGTTACTCTTTACTTTACCAGCTGTCCCTCAAAGCGCTGGAGCAGATAATCTGAATGGCCTGGTAGCAGTTCTGTTGCATTGCTACCCATTTGGCTGCTATTAAGTGTGAGCAAACATCAGCCTTGCTGGGTAGAGGTAGGCTGACTGTCATCTCAAAAGTCCCCCTGAGCGGTCATCTGTAGCTGTGCAAGGGAGAAAGGCTTTACGGTGAGAGTGGGGAGCACATGTGTCTGTGGGGAAGGAGTTGGCAGCAGCCAGCCTGTTCCTACTGATGTCAAATGGTGGATGAATACAGGCAGGATGGGGAGCTTTGTGGTGAATTCCTGTTATCAGTAATTTAAGCACCACCACCCTAAGCAATGTTGCAGGAGAACGCTGGCTAGAATGGGAGCCAATGCTGACTGGCTGCTTGGGCCAAAAGTACCCCAGAGAAGTTCTTCAGCCCAAACGGTAAATCAGAAGCTGATGCTGCCTCAGTTTTCACTATGAGGCAGCATGAGCACTTCAGTGTGTTTTGCTGGCAGAGGATGAGCAGACAGTCAAGGAAAGTATCCTGACCCAACTTCAGCACGTCGCCAAGATGACCTGTGAATTTACCACCTCTGAGCTATACTTCTCCTTGCAGCATGAGGTGACATTTGCCGAGGTGCAGGAAGAAGACCGGTGGTACCCAGCACCGTAGGGTCTCCTACGAGCCAAAATTAATAGGAGGCAGCATGGCAGTGCCACCATGAAGCAGCAGCTTTGCTGATCACATTTGTTAAAGGCGAGCTCCCGCCACGTTCCACTCAACGCTGGATGAGATGCTGCATTAAAAATAGCACTGTGTACAGAAACAGGAGAAACAGCAGGGTTAGCCGCACACATCGCTTTTGCTCCTGTGAGGACAGGAGTGTCACAGTCAATGTACTGGTAGAAAAGCTGGGTTTAGCTCAAACATCCTGACCTCCTCCCTTTGGACCCATTCTGTCTCCTTCCATTCCCATCCCCAAAATACTTTTAAAAGATGCTTAAGAAGTCATTTTTCAAGAAGAGGAAATGAATTCTGAGTGAAAAAAAGCACACCATCCCTTCTGCTATTCAAGCACAACAGGGTGACTTAGCTACTGTTCCAGCAACTTACGGAGTTAAAGCAAAACCTAATTATTTCCTTCTACCTCTAACTCCAGCTTTGTGTCTTAGAGTTAAAATAGACAGAATGAGCCGCTTTTCAGGAGAGAACTTTGTACCACTGGAAAAAACGTGCCTGGCAGTCTCCCCAAAATCCTCATCATTTTTATTACAACGATCATGTTTGTTTTCACTTTCCCCTTTGTTAAACGTTTTAGGCAACTCAAATGAAGCCCTTGCCATCAAACCAGCCTTTTAGCAGTAATGACATAAATTACATTGTTCTCCTGGGCTCAAAGCACCCAGCTATTAAATCTAACCATGGGAGTTTGGCAAATCCTTTCATATGTGAGGCAGCTGTTTCCTTTCTCCTCTGCCTTTGCCCTCCCTGCTTCTCCCCCCTCCTTTTGTTGCCTTCCATGAGCCTGATGTGTGCTCTGAGGGACATTCTGCACCCAGACCCCTTTCCCTAAAACGCTCTGCATGGACCCATGGGTCTTACTGAAATATTGGGTGCCTGCGTGGGACATGGACCGACTCTTGGTCCCAGCCTGTTGCAGGACCACAAACCTAGGTGACTGGAGTGGTTTCACGGCACAGAGACGTGACTTATGCATCTGCCTCCACCACCTAGGGGTAAATCCCGGCTCCTGCTGTTGAGGTACCCCATCCCAGTGCCGTGCAGTTCTGGAGCAGCCATGCCACTGCTTGGAACATGCTGCCAAGTGTCTGTGCTCAGTTAAACAATCCCCTGCACTTCTTTTGTTTTCCCCAGCATCTGCTGAAAGCATTTTGACTCGTGTTTGTTCGGTGTGGTTATCTGCCTGGGTTGGGCTACCCCAGGGAAGCCATCAGCTTGCAGAAGACGTAGCTGTGCATATCCTGCTTCAAAGGGCACTTATTTTCATCCTTAAATTGCCTCGCCATCAATGGCAATTTTCATGCTGTGCGCAGTTATTCGATGACAATACTCTAATGCAGGCTAAAAGACTGTTAATTTGCAATCAGTGCTGTTTAATGTACACATGAAAATGGTAACGTGCCAGTCACCTACTTCCCCTCGGGACGTATGTCTCCCACTGGGAAGTGTGACACGTGGCCCTGGTTGACACCCGGTGGCAGCAGCATGAGCAGGCCAATGCACAGATCACTCCTGACCATCCTTGTCCCCATGAGGCCTCAGGACAACCTGCCGGGTGGATGGACGTGCCCAGGGACACTGACCTGCCCCTCACCGCTGTTCTTCCCTGGTGCTGCCCCTGCATTTCTGCCAGGTGGGAAAATGGATAATTTGCACCCGCCATGGGAAGGCCTGTAATCCCGGCCAACATCACCCTGAGTGCATCATCTGCAGGCTCAGTGACAGAAATGAGGAGCCCTGTGACTGGTTTGGGCCTCTTTGCAATAAAAAAAAACCCACAAAACCCAAACCCCAAGTCTATTTTTCTTCAGGAAGCTCTGGCACAAGCAGAGAGTCTTCTCTCCTGATGAACTTTTTGCTGTGCAACAGCAACTGAAATAAAAAGAGCAGCACTTAAATGGGATTTGTTAGTAGACAAACAAGGTTAAACAGGTTAAGTTGTGGAAATAAAAGTCTCTTTGTTCATATCTTAAAGCAAAGAGATGCCTGAATGTCCGTATCAGGGATAAATGTTCCTGTGAGACATATTTGCTGGTGCTGCAGTGCAGAAAGACATGCACTGCAACCCTTTGCCTCAACAAGCAAAACCTACCAGCGCTCACAAGGGAGGGAAATGTTTTTCTTCACGAGTTTCAGAGAGCTGGTTTTGAAACACAGATCAGAGGTGACAGTAATGGCAAGAAAAATGCACCTCCCTTGTGGCTTAGCTGGACAAAAGGAGCAGAACTAAGCCATTCTGCCCTGGCTGACAGAGGGAGGGACAGGGCCACATGTTTACATAGATGCTGGCCCCGACCCAACACAGGCTCTCTCCCCAAATACTGAACAGCACAAGTGACAGAAAGGAAATAGTGAGCATTTCCCAGCCACTGTGCCTGCTACCCAACCACTGTGCTGAGCTGCCCTACTTGTGGCATAACACATGGGACACAAGAAGAGCTGTTCCTAGTCTCCCTCCAGTTCTAGCATGAGAACTGTGGGATGGGGAGTGGAGCTGGGCAGTGGTATCTGCTCCAGCCTGAGGAAGGGTGGAGAAAATATGTGTGGTTTACTGTAACAAACTAACAAACTCAGTTAGTTTGGGCTGAGTCTGTGATTAACTGTGCAGAAAAGCTTCCACCTGTTTAAGTAGTACCTGGATTTAAAGGCATAATAATTTTGAAAACCCTTGGAGATAATCAAGTCATCAAAGGCAGGATTCAGCTGCAAATGGCAGACTCCTAAATTTAATCCTCTCACCCTCCAGTGGACACCTACATCTGGCCATCTGAATAATTCTCCAGGTTCCGTTAACCACAGTGGAGGTGTAGATAACTGGTTCATCCATAGTCATGGACATTTAAACATGTATATTTAAGTGATCATCTTTTGAGGAGCAATCTCACCCCAGATGTTCATTATTGCTCTTTGATGGGCAACCACGCAGGTGGCGTGGGTTTTTTTTTTGCATCCAGCTTTGGAGTCCTCAGCACAAGAAGGACATGGACCTTGTTGGAATAAGTCCAGTGGAGAGCCACGAAGATGTTCAGAGGGCTGGAGCACCTCTCCCATGAAGACAGGCTGAGAGAGCTGGGGTGTTCATCCTGGAGAAGAGAAGGAAACTTTACAGCAGCCTTCCAATAGCTGAAGGGAGTCTACAGGAGAGCTGGAGATGGACTCTTTGTCAGGGAATGTAGTGACAGGACAAGGGGTAGTGGCTTTAAATTGGAAGAGGGTAGATTTAAATTAGATACCAGAAGGAAATTCTTTACTGTGAGGGTGGTGAGACACTGGAACAGATTGTCCAGATAAGTTGTGGATGCCCCATCCCTGGAAGTGTTTAAGGTCAGTCTGCATGGGGCTTTGAACAACATGGTATAGTGGGAGGTGTCCCTGCCCATGACAGGGGGGTTGGAACTCGATGATCTTTAAGGTCCCTTCTAACCCTAAACATTCTATGATTTTATGAAAGGAATGAGAAAAGGAAGGACAGAGAGAAAATCCTAACGCTGAAAAAAGCATTGGCGTAGCCAGAAACTCAGAGGGTGAAGAACTGGGTGTGCTCCAGGTAGGAATGTGGACAACATCGGGAAGACACAACCACAATGTTTGCACATTCGTTAGAGAGTTGGTCAAGCATGTGATCAGAGGGAAAAACATGTGCATATTGTACAGACAATGGTGGAACAACAGCAACAACCATGACAGATCGATAGAATAGATGGGTAGATAGACAGACGGACAGATAGACAGACAGAAAAAACAAGTGACCGAACTGTGAGCTGTCAAGGAAACAGAGAAACCAAAGTTATAAGAAGAGTGTGGTGTTATATGCTGATTTTGCAAGAGCTGATTAAGGAGCTAGGAACTGTAAAAAGGTCTCAGTGTACTATACCATGCACTCCTAGTACTGGATTTAGAAGTGGAAGAAAGCTTTGCAGTTTTATCAGAAATAGATGCTCTTGGGAATCACATAGTTGCAAAGATTTAGTGTTCAGTTACTAACTGGAAAATAGTCAGCAGCCCAAGGTATTCTCGGATGCAGCACCTCACTTGTCATCGAGCCAATTAAGGGTGACATTACCTTGACCTATTTTGTTAGCCTTGCAACTGGTTACAGAAAAACTCACTGCAGAGACTGACCTTGGATCAAATGGACATAAGCAGATCTGGTTTAGGTTAATGGAAAGATAACAAAACTAAATTATAACAAGATAATGCGGAAAAGGGGACTTTGACTTTCTATGGTCATGGCTGTTGTGTCTTGCCATTGTCACTTGCTTCTGCTGTGTGCCACCTCTCCCATCATATTGATGCAGGTGTTTGTATGGTCATGCCACAGCCCTGGTCCAGGGACACAGCAGAGTGAAGAAGACTGCCCAGTGGGAAGTGAGAGTCAGGTGAGGTTGTCTTGCCTGTGGCAGGGAGAAGAGGTTGAGGAATGGCACGTGGTGGCTAAGGAAGGCATCATTGCCACCACTGCTGTGTCTCAGTGCTCCATAGTGCCCAACTCGTCAGAGGCCAACAGGATATGGTACCCAAGGCAGAGAGAGGAAGGAGCATGGAAAGACTCCAGGCTTAACAGGACACATAATAACTGTCTCATAAATGATCCTGTGAGTGGAGACCAAGAAAGCGAAAAGAAAGCAAGCACATATTTGATACCAGAGTCTCTATAGCTACCATGAGAAACAACCCCAGCCGGGTCTAGTTAGGCCTTGCAAAGATATAGAAATAAATAGCAGAAACCTCTGTAGCTATTATATCCTCCTAGAAATGTTTAACAACATGAAAATACTGCATACGACTGGGGCAAGAAGAAGCTGCCTACTCTTGCAGCAAGGCAGGGATCAGACAAAAAATAAGGTTATTGGATTGCTTAGTCCATGTTGAAATCAGCAGCTAAACTTTTCAATTAAGGGGCCTGAAGGAGGATGTTAATAAACTGTATTTCTCAAGGATGAACAATATGTTTTGTGGTAGCTTCAATGCTTGGGACCGGAGGCATAGCAGTTGGCTGCTGGTGGGGTGGGGTAGCTTCAGTGACAGTGGGCCCTGGTCCTGGCTCAGCGGGAAGCCCTGCCTGGGTTTGGCAGCTCCAGCACCATCCATCTGGGCCTGGGCCAGGCAGTCAGGAACCCATCAGAGCCTTTCGTTCTGGTCTTCGCACATCCCTGCAAGCAGGCAAACAAAACTGCTTCAGAGCAACTTGATTTCGCCTGCTGATTTACTTTACCCTCCTAAATGAAATTATCTGTGAGATCCTGACATTCAGCTTCCTGTTCAGGTTAAAAGGAGTAACAATTTATTTAGGACTCAAAAAATAAGAGACTAGCTTGCCTCTGCAATTCAATAAGAATAATTATCTAGACTGCAGGGTCAGAGCCAGGATGACTAATGGAAATGTTCACAGAAATGGAAATTACCTTGCTACGGATTGAAGCTAAACTCAGAGTTTAATATATTCCAGCTAGAAAGACCAGATAATCTCCATACCCAGCGCTGAGAGAACTGGCCCATGAAATTGCTGGTCTGATAGCAAGGATTTCTGATCTATCAAATCAGAGATAGATACCATAACACTAGAACAGCTAGCATGAGAAATAGGAGGGAGGGAGTGATCCAAGCTGTTTACACACTCAGTAATCCAACCTCATCGGAATACAACACTGCAAAACAAATTTTGAGTAAACAAATTGAAGACATGGCAGAAAGGAAGGCTAAAATACAACAAAGGCCAACAAAAGGTCAGCCAGATGACAGTCTTACTGTCTCAGTGTCTGCAGGATAACTACAGGTTGCTTGTTGCAAACATGGGAGAAAATCTGTGGCCTGTCCCTGGACTGCTAAATCTTGGTGGCAAGACAGGAGGGTGGTGGTGGCACACGCCTTGCTCCAGGGAGGCAGCTTAGCATTGCTGGAGACTAGTAATTGAGGGCTACTGTCCTGGTTTCAGCTGGGATAGAGTTAATTTTCTTCCTAGTAATTGTCATGTTTTGGATTTAGTATGAGAATAATGTTGATAACACATACTGTTTTAGTTGTTGCCCGGTGATGTTTACATTAGTCAAGGACTTCTTCAGCTTTCTGTAGCAGCTGGGAAGGTGCATAGACAGAATGAGCTGACCAAAGGAATATTCCTTACCACAGAATGCTTTCTATGCCAGCATAGAAATGGAGGTTGGTTGCGGGGCAGGGACTCACCATCACTGCTTACAATGGGTTGGGCAACCAATCTCCAGGTGGTGAGACTGACTTGTGTTGTATTACTTTACTTTGTATATCCTTTTGCCATTATTACTATTGTTATTTTCCTTTCCCGTTATTGTTCTATTAAACTGCCTTTATCTCAACCCACAAGTATTTTTTTCTCCTTCCCCTCCATTTCTCCCTCTTCTCCCTGCCGTGCTTGGGGTGGGGAGGTGGGTAAATGAGCAAGTGGTGGCATGGTCCTAGTTGCTGGCTGTGGTTAAACCATGGCAGGCACGAGAGGCCACTTTGACCACTTTGACTGTGGTCCAAGTATATCACCTTCTGCAGTGCCCTTACTCCAGTAAATTTGGACTTGGAGAAAAGATTATTCAAAAAAATTTGCTCAGAAAACCTGTGGGTATTTTGACCTAGTGGGTGAACACAAAGGAACCACTTCAGCTTTGGAAAAAACACCCATCTGAAAGGTAATTTCATTTTTTGAAGAGCAAAGGTACTTGAAAGCTGGACTTGCATTTGTAGCAAAAAGGCAGCTGTACAGTCTCAATCTCCTGGAGGAAGGGCTGAGCCTTGCTCTATGGTCAGGGACCTTTCATTATTTTTAGTGTACAGTAACTCAGTTTTGAACAGCTTTGTTGATACACCCAGTCTTGGTGTTTGCCAGCATGAAAAATCTATGTATTTTATGTGGAAGCCTAGCATAAATTTTAGCAACTCTTTCCTTCTTTCCACTGTAAAAGGTGATTTTTCTTTTTCTTTTTTTTTTTTTAAAGACAGAGAACATATAAGGAGACTTATTAACATGGAAATTTTGCTTAACTCTACTTCTGTTTCTTTATTAACACTTCCCCTGGCTGATCTCCTGTGAGACCAATGGCATTGCAAGGTCACACAGACATTGGTGCTAGCAGGTGGCAGACAGGAGTGACAGGAGAAGATGAATACCTGTCAACCTGCACTGCCCGCTGCCCAGAACCCCCACATCCCACCAGTGCTAGGGCATTTTGGGGGGTTTTCTTTGTCATTGCCCAAGATAGTCTCAGTCTGAACACAAGGTTTTCCAAGTCTTATAACTCTTCACAAGAAAATCTGGGCTGAAAATTACATTTTCAAACTGATGTAGATGTACAGAGACTATTGGTACATCACAGCACTTCCATGGGGCTGATCCTCCAGACTGTCCCACATCTAATTGCACGTTACTGCCAAAATACTTTGGCCCTTGTTCAACAAAGTGCTGACCAAAATGAACTGTGCGATCTTCTGCTGCTATGTTAGTCAATTATTTCTGAGCTCCCTGGCTCTGTCCTAGCCCTGACATAATTCCCACATGGATAGCAGTACTGTAGCCAGTAGGTATGTAGAGAATTAAGGGATTAGTCCTGCATAAATTCTACTAATAAAGACAAGTTAGAATAAGATAAAGAAAAGAAGTAGAAAAAAACTAGGAAGTATTGCTGTGGCTGTTTCCTCAAACACCCTTTTTTTCTGGACTGACCCATGATCTCAGAACAAAAAAAAACCCAATCCCATGCAGATATATCCATCTCTGTCTCCATAAACACACACATGTAGATCTGGACAGCTGGAAGGAGGCTCTCAGGGGGATTGCTTCCCCATATCCCCTCACTTCCTTTCCTTGCTCCAGATGAAACAGTTCTCAGCCTCGCTACCCTCCTTCTTCAAGACTTTTTGCAGTTTTGCTACTCCAATTTAACAGCAGAGCCCCCATTATATTGAAGCTCAAGGAATTCAGGATAGTAGAGTTCTGGCTTTTGCCAGAACTAGTTGCCAAAGCCAGGGTGCTGCTCATCAAGGACATTTCTATTAGCTTTTGACCTGTAAAAACTGTCTCCCAGCTCCATGTCCAGCCAGCCCCAGCATCCCAGAGAGAAGCAAAGCCAACATTTACTTCTCTTACAGCTGCAAAGGTAGCCATGCTTTGAGGTGGGGCTCAGCTGAGAGGTTGTTGTCATTTCTTTCTTGCTGATGTTCTAGCAGCTGCCTCCTCTGCAAAGAGCTGCAGGAAGAGGAAGCACTGGCTGCCCCAGGGGTGACCAGGGGTGTCCCATGGGAGCAAGCCCCTAGGGAGGCTTTTAGGGACCAAAATCAATGAGGGTCATTCGGGTTGAGTATTTTCATAGAATCATAGAATGGATAGAGCTGGAAGGGATCCCACTAGACCACATTGCTCAAAGCCCCATTCAGCCTGGCCTTGAACACTTCCAGGGATGGGGCATCCACAACTTCTCTGGGCAACCTCTTCCAGTGCCTCACCACCCTCACAGTAAAGATTTTCCTTCTGGTATCTAATTTAATCTCCCCTCTTCCAATTTAAAGCTGTTACCCCTTGACCGTTTTCACAGTCCTCTGCTGGATCTGTTCCAACAGGTCCATGTCCTTTCTATGTTGAAGACTCCAGAGCTGGACACAGTACTCCAGGTGAGGTTTCACGAGCGCAGAGTAGAGGGGTAGAATCACCTCCTGCAACCTGCATTTTCTGCCTGAAGGCATTTTGATAAATACAGAATATCTTGTTAGAACATACTGATTTTTATTTTCTTTAAAAATGGGGGAATTAAAAAAAAAAACTAAAATGTTTTTAACAGCTTGAGATGTTACCTCCTAATGTGTTTTGTTTTAATATGATAATGTGGAAAGAAACAGACATTTTCCAACATTTCCTAAATAAATGTTCCAAAATCTTTTTTTCTGATGAAAAAGATCACAGGTCCAAATTAAAATATTTTTTTTCTGACCCTGAAGAGATTTTTTTTCCACCAGGAATGTGGTCTATGGGGACACTTCAAGCTCGCTTCAATCTGGAATGAAAACAATATCAAAAAACTTGGAATATGTCACAAGCTGAAAATTTGGACTCCCACCAGAGGAGTTTGGAGACTTCTATCCCCTGTGAACAGTTTGGGTAAAGGAAGGCTTCTCTGCCCCAGAGCAGATTCCCACACCATACAAGGTGGAAAGAGCTGGAAACCAGCTCCCAGCACTGGTTCCTGAGGAGCTATATCACCACCACCTCCTGATAATGAGACGTGGGGGCATCATATTTCCTTGGGACGGGTAAACACTAACCATCCATGGCTAAGAGCCCTCCCTAACTTGCCAGATGGTCTCACTGAGATTTCTGAATTGATTGGGACCTCCTATTTTGCCTTTGCACTACACCAATGGCAACCACAACCCTGGGCTTTGCCAGATAGAGTTGTTTCCTTCTGCCACCTCTCAGGCACCGAGGGAGACAAACAAGCAGAGCTGAGGTCTCCCATGAGCTCATCAGTTCTTCAGAAAACATTTTTCTCTGGTGCAGAAGAGTGAGTGTGGCTGAGGCAGGTGCCCTGGGCTCTACATCTCCTATGCAAGGTCATTAGGGCATCCCCCATTATGTATTTTTAACTTATACTTTTATGCAAGGAGAGCAATTTTCTTAATTCAGCATAAAACCACCTCACCAGCAGTCAAAACTATTCACAGTAGAGCAGACAGCAAGGTGAGTTATAATCTGTTTGACTGAGGTGTTATCAAACTTCAACTTCATATATATTTGTTTTAGTTTCATATGTATTTGTTTCATGTAAATACAGATTTATGCACTTTTTATATGTGTGTGTATACAGATATACACACACACCCCCCCCCATGAATATGCTTAGTTATACTTATCTATAGATAGGTACAATGCATTGTACCTGTAGTTTTAAGCACAGTCACACCCTTAGCAAGGGCTGTATCATAAATGGTCAGGGTGAGTCATAGACAACTAAGCACAAGAATGCACTTGTATTTTGCCTGACCTCATTAGATACCTATTCTGGATATGATTTTACAAAGGACGGTGCTAAGCTAAAGAAAGCATTTCCCTTACAGCACTGAACAGAAATACAGGCCTTTGAATGAACCCAGAGGAAGAAGAATAGCGTGAACAACCAGATAAAACTCAGTGAGTATTTCAGGCCGCTGGCAAATAGCCCAAAATTTGGTATTTCGCACAGGTAGGGTGTCTGCCTAGCAGCCTCTGCCTGCCCTGGAGTGATGAACCTGGTCTAGAGGGGGGGGTGTCCCTACCCATGGCTGCGGGGCTGGAACTTGATGATCTTTAAGGTCCATTCCAACCCAAACCATTCTATGATTCTATGATTCTATGATTCTATGGTTCTATGGTGCTATGTCTAGCCCCTCTAAGCAGCTTCCTCAGCACCCAACCAGCCCCAAGACCAGCAATGCCATGCTGCGAACAAGAGGGTAAACCCCTACAGAAAACTCACCATCTTTCCCTCTCCTGGCATCCCTCAGGCAGCAGTTTGGCAGCAGTGCCCTGTGGTGAGCTAACTCACAGGGGTGGTTCAGTGATTCCCGCAGCCAAGCACTGTAAGGCACAGCTGTGCAGATGTTTAACGTGCCCAGGAGTGACCTGGTCTCTCACCCTTGACCACGATGTTAAAACACTCGCCTGTCATTTGGAAGAGCTGCTTCCCTTGCCAAGGGGGCAGTGGCACACGCTGCCCATTCAAACAGGGATCAAGAACACTGTCTTTGGGCATTTCTCTTCCACTCCTGGATGACGAACGAGGAGCAGGAAAAACAATTTAGTGACTAAGCGAGTGGCTCACAGGAGGAGGAGGTCAGTAAAAACCTGTGATTTTTAAGGCCTCATGGGGCCGATGCAAGACTCTCACACACATTTAGTATCTCTTTGACCTTAAAATAATATGTTTGTAATGTACTTATTGGTGGGAGCACTGAATGTGCACCAGCATATGGCTTCTTTTTACGCACCGCCACATTTCCTGAAGAAGCAACTAGAATGGGGTTTTTTTAGATAAATTCAAATAAAAAATATCTTTTGGGTTTTAACCCTTTATTCACTTTGTATTTGCTAAACAGCTTGGAGAGCACCATTGTCCATAAATGTGCTGTATTTTGAGGCACTCTGGCTGGTTTAGGAGGGCCAGTCAGATGACAGCAAAATCTGCCAAGCAGTTTGGAGTGATGCAGCATGGAGTTATTTTAGTTTGTGTGATCCCGTTTCAGACCAGTGGCAATCTGTTTCACTCTCCACAGGGATTTTTAATAGTGGGTTGTAGGTCTATATTAATAAATTATCAAAAGTTTTCAGATTTTCTTTTCTGTTCTCAAGCCTGCAAACGCACACACTTGCGTTTAGCTGAACGCAGAGAAATCCCCCTGGCTTCAGTGAGACTAATGATGATGCCAGATAGTTGATGGTGGTGACAGGCAGTGCATCAGAGCAGATTTAGCCTCTCTTTGTTGGGAAAGGTAGAAAGAAACAATATAAATAAAGCCTGAACAATGACAACACTGATAATCAACAGAAACTCAGATTTGGGGCGCAGTGAAGAGAAATGACCTCCCCTCTTAAAAGCAGACCTGGAAAACAGTTGTTTTCCAAGATGATGAACTAGGGATGAATAATTTCAGGGGGCAAAGGGCTTCTGTAATGCACGGGAGACAGATACTCTGGAAAAAAATGTGGATATGATGAGCAAAGGGAAGAGTGGAATAAAAGATAGGAAAGATGCTCTGGGAAAACCACTAAATACCGCAATGAGGATTTTTAAGCTCATATTAAGCTGCAGGCTGACCTCATGAAACAAAAGGGAAAAAATGTGGGCTCTAAAGGAAAGCAGAAACTCAAGTGGAGCAGCAGAGGAGCTTTTCAGTAAGCCTAGCACAGACAGCTTTGCTGAGCATGGGCAGAAAAGGGATCTGCATTTTTTTCATTCTTTCCCAAAAGCAATTTCATGATTAACCACCCCTGCCAGAAATTTCCCTGCAGTTGGGTTGGTGCCCACCCTCTGCAGGAGGCAAGCCCTCGGGGGGAGGCAGCCACAGACCCACAGCCCCTTTGTGCTGCCTCCTGGGACCTGCAGACAGACCGACTGTCTTCTCAGCCTTCCTGCACCCTAGAGGAGGAAGGGGCTGTGTGGAAGCGCCTGTCCCTCCAGAAGGTAGTAGCATTGGCATGGATCTGGCATAAGAAATGCAGTAAGGCTCCCCAGACACTTGTGCTCGTCCCATCTTCTCTATCGTCCTTGCTCAGCTTGTGGGTCTCTCCACTGCAAGCCTGGCAGCACAACAGCAGCTGCTCTGCTCTTCCGTTCCTTCTGCTGAGCCTGTGATGGTAAGATGTGAGAAGGGGAGGGCTGGACAGTGTAACTATAAACAGGCAATGCTCAAAAAGCCCATCAGTAGCAGTAATGAGGCTGGCTTCTTTGTAGTGGTTGCACACAGTGGTGAGGACAGGAGATGGTATGAACAAAGGGCAAGCATCAAAGCCCAAGGGCCAAGGGAGGAAGGAACAGCAAGTGTGTGTCTGAAGAACCTATCCAGACCTGCAGGTTCCCAGGCCACAAGCGGTGATGCTGCCACAGCCATGGTGTCATGAGTGACAAAGCCTGTGACATTCCATCCATCCATCCATCCATCCATCACAGCCTTGTTCTCTTGAGTGAGAGTTGAGTGGGAGCAGCAACTGCAGGTGCCCAAAGGCTGCAGAAATTAGATGGCTGCCTAAATGCCTTAGTTCTTACCTGAATACAAGCTCCAAGCCTGAGGGTCATGTTTTGGAAAGAACAGTAGTAGAGTGAGGGCCTGGCTTGTGTGGAGGCACAAGGTACAAACTTGAGATGGGATCTCAGGCCAGCTCTGTTCCAGCAATGCGTCACTCCTCTCACAGGTAGGGTTTGGTGGTTTGGTTTTTTTTATATTGTTTTTAAAATGCTGGCATTAGCAACAGGTTAAACAAGGAGTTCAGCTGGTGAACCCGCCAGGTCGGTGAGCCACCATGCTAGCACCTCACACCAGAGGTGAGCCCCAGGGCACCTCTCAGATTAAAAGAGTTAGCAATTAGAGAAAACTCCTGTTCTCCATCTGTTTTTGTTGGAGGGGGACCAAGCACCCATTGCAAGCATGTGTGAAGCATATGCCCCTGCTGTGGGCTGAAGAAGCTCACTGAGCTTCCCAGCCTTGACACACATGCCTTGGAGGACAGAGCTTCCCTTGCTCCAAACCTGCTGGCCTTTAACCATGGGACCATGAGAATTAGCCTGCTGGCTGCCTCTGTGGGAGCTGGGGAAGCAGGTTCACAATCAAGTATTCAAAAAGCTACTAACCTTTCTACTACTAAAGCAGCTACAAAAGAGGTCAGCAACATTATAGGTATATTTTATCTACCTATATATACGTATATACTTATCAGCAGTCTAGCAGAGATGCCAGGCCATTTGCTGCATGGACAGGAGCCAGGCAGTCCCAGTCCCCCATAGCAGGGGCAGGAGTCCCTCTTCTCCCTCCTTTATTTAGAGACAGTGTTTACAAAACCAGGCAAGCATTCCCGCAAGGATCGGCCCCACTGGCTGTGGAAAACAGGGACATGAGAACCAGCAAATGAAAAGGCTCAGCAGTCATGGACAGTTTGGGTAAGAACCTGGCCATCTTCCACAAACACATGGAGAGAAGTCATTTCTTCTTGGCTTTGATCTCGCTCCTCTAATAGATCTTCAGAAATGTGGGTGTTATCGCTTTGCCCTGCGTTTCCTGGGGCTGACTGACAGACGTTTTGGTAGCAAGGAGCGAAGCAGTCTCTCCTCCATGCTCTTGTGCAGGTGTGCCAGGCTTTGTATGGCTGAAGCATTTCTTTCCAGGGCTCTGCAGGGAGGTTACCAACTCATTTGGGCTGAGAAGCACCAGGGCAGGGCAGGACAAACCTGGCCAGACTTGTCCTCTTCCTGTTGCAGAACTCCCACTGTAAGACTGTAAGGAAAATGAAGAGGATTCTTATAATCAAAAGTGGAAGAAAACACCTCCCTGAACCTACCAATATTATTTTTCATGGTCTGAGCATTGCTGTAGCCTGCTGCACCTCAAAATTAACACTTACAAATCATGTGGAGATGCTCATAGATGACTCTGTTCCTCTTTTGGTTTCCATTAATTTAATTTTATTGTTAAATATGTGGCATAGCCCTTTATTTTCAAGAAAAACATATAGCTGCAAAGGAGGCATTTTTTTGACAGGAGTGAAGGAGTTCCTTGTGCCTTGTGCCTGGCTGCCATGGGACTTCTCCCATCCCCTGCCACCCCACCAAGGCAGCATATCTCTGGGCAGACATGGGGCTGAGGCTGGCCTTCACATTGGAGAAGGCTTTTTCAGCCTCATTGAGGAGGGTTTTCTCCCATGCTTGGGTTCATACCAAAAAAGTAAAAGATATCTTCAGGCAGAGCCCGGGAGTTACAGAGACTTTGAGGACAGGCGGTTCTGCCTGACTGAGGACAGGCCATCTGTCTTGTGGCACTTGATTTTAATGTCTTTAAAAAAAAAATGTTTACAGCATCTTAGGCGTTTGGCTGCCTTTCATTAGCCAGAATATTAAAAAGTATGTAAATAGGAAAGGCCTTGTCCAGGGCCCCCGACAACTGATTCCCAAGCAGCAGCAGTGTGGGGTAACATGACTAGGAGCATGGGGAGGTGCTTTGTTTCCATGGTGGTTTGGTTCTGGGTTTGGTTTTTGTTTTTTTTTTTCTTTATTTTTGGTGGTTAATACATTTGTTGCTGAAGGTTTATTTTTAGCTAAAAGAGAAATCATTGTTACGCCATGGCAACCAGAATTGGGAGGTAAGTTAGAGCAAGCTGGTCTGACTAAAATATATATGAAAGCATCCAAATTTATTAAATATCCTAAAAATAAAGATGATAGCTGTTAGCATAACATGATGCTGATGTTTGTGATTTAGAAACACAAACCATTTCCGTTATGGCATAATTTTTTTTCTCCTAGTTACTGGCTGTGAAGGGAGGCCTGGAAAAGCTTTGCTGATAGTCATAAATGACTAATACCACCAAAGGATTTGCAAAACGGGTGGGATGTTCTGCTGGAAACATGAGGAAATTAGATTCTTTCTTCTGAGACACAATAAAACCCTCCCCAGGACCTGTGCTTGAGTAACCAGCTGCAGCCAAGTGGCTGGTGCGTGGCATGGGAGGTGGTGGGTGGGTTTTTCACCTCTTTCATTTGAGCTTGTTTAACGGGTGCTCAGCCAAATCCTGGCTGCAGTGATGCCAGTGTCCATTGGGATGTCAGTGGTGACGCTTCTCATGGACCAGGCAGTGCAGCACCTCCAGTTCTGGATGCCCAGCAGGTCTGCTGATTTTTCATTGGTGTCAAAGAGCAGAAGAACTGCATGGAATCTCACCAGAGCCCCATTCATCCCCACCCCCAGCAGCCACCTCAGGATGCTGAGAAGACAGGAGCGGGCAGTGGTCCCTGAATGACTTCCCAGTGACCTGTGATTTCAGGCACCTCCAGACCATGGATGTGTTGTTACATTCACACACCAGAGTGTGAAGACACTGTCCCTTTGGTGTAAGGAAGACAGAGCACCTTGAGGACACGGGCATCAAGGGTGATTCCCAGCTGGCATATACTCTGTGGGCTCCTCCATGCCAATGAATCTTAGGGGAGACCTAAGTGCAGGTGCAGGTGCTGGACCATGAAAGTAAATGGGGAGAAGGGGCAGAGCCAAAGCCAGAATGAGAGGTCCCAAGTCTAATGCTGGGACCTCCATCCAAGGGAGGTGGATGCTAGGGAGATGTTGACACCAACAGAGCCTTGTCAGTCCTCTCCTCAATTTCTGTACCAGAGGCTCTTCTCTGACACTGTTGGACGGGAAATGTTCTCCCCCATGAATAGCCTCTTGGGTTGCGGGGTTGCCTCTAGAATCCAGCCCATTTTATGGACAGGGATGGGAGAGTTGGAGCTCATATCTGGTGCAGATGGGCAGATTGCGCTACTCTTTCCATTTGCAGATCCTGTCTTAGTGAGAGATAAAACACCTCTGCCCTGGTCATGACCTCTAGGTTGTTCCAGGAAGGCAGGACTTGACAAACTCCAAACTGACAGTATGAGGTGTTGAGGATCAGGCGTTTCAGAGTGAGATCACCTCCACTTTTTGCTGCGGTACACTCATTCACACATAGGGCCAGGTTGCTTAAGTGGGAAGAGACCTCAGGAGGTCTTTAGTCCAGCCTCCTGCTCAGAGCAAGCTCAGCAATGATTTCAGATCAGTTTGTTTTGTCCTTTGGGTGTTGGAAGCTTGCGTAGATAAGATTGCACAATCTGTCAGGGCAACTTGTCCCATTGTCGAATTATCCTTGTAGTATGTATTTTTTCCTTATGCCAGTCAGCCCCGGCTTTAGGATCTTTCACCCAAAAGATTCTCCAATGTCAAATGCATTTAAACGTTTCCTCCCTTTTCTAATCCATTAATTGAGCTCTGAGAGTCCTCCTTCCTTGCTGGCTCTGATCCTAGAGCTGAAAGCATTCAGCCAAAATTACAGTAAAGGCCCTGGAATTAAATCTTCTTTCCCAGCAATTCATAATTTGGTACTGCATAATTTTTACCACTTGGATGCTACTTGTTGAAAGTAAAAATTCTTGGCGAATATTGCCTTAGTCCAGAGAACAATTTAGACCACTCTTTTTTGTTCTACTTGCAGCAGACTCAACTTGACAGCAGACTTGACTTGCAGCAGTCAAGTATGAAATTTTGACAAACAATGTCAGCATTTGTGAATAACTTACCTTTTTCAAAGAACATCTGACATGCTCTAGCATGTTTTAAAAGTTATGCACAACACAATTCTTGTATTTTGAACTTTGAAACCTTAATTTATCTTTAGTTCTAGTTAACACAAAATCAATGCCTGTGTTGTTTTTTTATATATCTCTAAAATGATAAATGAATCTCTTTCAAAATACGCCCCATAATTAGACTCCTTTTGACTTGTTCTTTACGGGTGTTTTTGCACTTTTTATGCATATTGATTTGATTGACCCTCTGTTCTGATATCTATTTAGAGTTGTTTGACACCGTGGGAAATACTCTTAATGAGTACCTTAATAATTATGCACACACTTACAAAATCAAGCCTGAGCACAAAGGTGAACATCAAGACTGAGCCAACAAAGTTTTCTCATGAACATTTCAGTGGGCTGGAGTAATTTTCTCTGTCTGCAACAGCTACAAGGATGTGAAGTATTTTTTAAAAAGAGACCATCTTTGGTCCAAACAGGCTACAAAGAAGGGCCTTGATCATGCTAGTGGCTTTGAGCAGATTCCTGAACCACTGTGCAGCTGGTTGTGGCAGCATGAACGAAGGGCTTAGCTGTGGCTTCATGCATTAACAATTTCCTAATCTGAGGGATGAAAATTTACATGTGAACCTCCACCCTTGTTCCAGGTGGGTGTCCTTTCCTCTCCAGCAACTGGTGTATGCAAATCACTCCACATTACAGCTGATGAAATACTAGCAGTCTCTGCACAATGGTGGTCCTCCCTAGCACCAGCTTTCTCTTCTGGCCTTGGCCCAGGCTCAGCCTTGTGCCTGCCCCGGTCCCCAGCAAGCACAATGGGAGTTTTCTGACAGTTTAGCTTCCTGGAGGGGTACAAGGACATCAGCGGGAGATGGAGTAGAGAATGCGGGTGGATTTTAGTGGCTGGTATTCATTAGCTGATATTTGATGTAGTATAGCCCCATATTCCTTGCTCACCCAGGATGGAAACCATAGCATGCAGTGGACCCAGGCTGGATGTTCAGGCTCTGAGGGCGTGGGTGTGCTCTCAAAGGTAAATAGAGATCCAACTAAACATGGCTTGAGCTTAGGGTGAGCCATATCTTTAGGATTTTGCTCCCTAAAGCCTCTATGACATATTTTCCCCAGGGCTGTGAGAAAACAGGATGCTTCTTCTGCAGGGCAGCATAACTGGTGGGGGGATCATCTGTGGGGTGTCCTTCCCACTGGTGGGTCCAGGTCAGCACCTGTATCAGGGCAGACAGCAAAACCCAGGACCTTCAGCATCCCCATCCTGCCAAGTGTGTGGTGGCCCATCTTGCATCTCCTCCTGCTGCACATTCCCTCCTTAGCTTGGGACGAGGCTCCAGCAGGGCCATGGAAACATAGGCCCTCCCTTGCCCAGGGCCTGGTGAGGTGGCTGTCTTTGCTCTCCACTTGTAAAGCACTTGTCACCAGCAGGACTCTCAGACGCTGTGATAATGAAAATAAGATGAAATAGCACTTGGTTCATTTGGTGAACTTCTATATGATGAAACTAAAATTGATTTTTAATTTTTAATAGGTTGACTCACCACTCATGGGCATTGCAGACAGTAGTTAAAAACTACTTTGCACTGGAGTCAGAAAGTCAGACCTAATTAAAGAATATGTCCACAAAAGCATTGCTAATAGACCAAAGGGAAGACCTTAATTAGAAATTTGGGAGGTAGTAACCCTCCTGTTAATAATGCTTAAATGACATTTGGGAGCCATGCAAAATAAGTAAACAGCTCCTCTCTGCATAACTACAGTCAAAGACATGAGACCAGAAGAAAAATATAAATAGGGTCTGGATGCTGCCACTCCAGAGCTGAAACAACCTCCTCCTTAAAGCAGTCCTCAGTCTTGTTCTCCACTTAGTAACAAACGGCACTGCAGCACTTAAAAAAATCTGTAGAGTAAGGCAGCAAGGTGACTCCAAGGACTGAAAGGCATGAGCAATAGTATGCAGAAGCTAGAACACCTCAGCTTACACAATATGACTTAACCCTGCTCTTAAAGCAAAGCTCCAGGCGCATCTTTGGTTATCTGGCATACACAGCCAGTGAGGGCTCGAGAGAAATGTAACTGAAGCAAGCAAAATATTTCAAGCATGTCAACGGCGATGCAGTGATTTGATAATGAATAACTAGGCTAGCAAACTACAATACTTTATGAGCTTTCATTTCTATTCAGAAGAAAAAAAAAACCCATATAATCTGATTATAATGTGCCTACCAACATAAGTCTGAAACTCTTGTAATTATATATTAACAAACTTGGACAATACAATACTTTAGACAAAGTCTAAAGGTGTACTCTAGTCACCTGCAGTGACTGACTCCAATATAGCCTGCTCTGACAGACTGTCCCAAGCTCTCCCCACTCCAGGTGGTGCCGGGGGCTGCAGTGCTGGGGCTGGTACAGCTGGGGAGCTACAAGGACCTGTGGGTGACCTGAGACCAGATGCCATGGCATTGGCACCCACAGTCAGGGTGAGAATGTGTGGGTGCTGAGCATGCTGCAGGAGTTGTCTTTTGACAAGTGCTGTGTCAGAGCTGAGACATTAAAAATAACCATTGACATGTTCAAGCATGGTACCTCTTATACCAAAGTAGTATCATGAATTCCTCCATACCTACATTTTGTTGTTGTTGTTGTGGCTGCCAACACAGAGATCTACCTAAATTATCATATTGTTTGTGGAGAAAACTACCATGCAGATTTAAAGCGTGACAAAATAATGCAAAAGAAATGCTTTCAGTAATTTGTAGCATATAACCGGAGGACCTAGAGTCATCCCCTTTCTCTTCAAACCCAGGCAACAAGAGTAGTTTGAATTTTGAGGTGTTCCATGATGCCTGGATGCTGCAGGCTACACAAGTCCAAAATAACAAAATGCTGGTGTATCTGGTTGCTGATGCCTGGCAGTTTCATAGCACCCTTCCCTAGGCACTCCTTGCAACCAGACATAAATATACTGTACCAGATACATTTAAAAATGGAAAATTTTATCAAGGTCGCAGTTCTCGCATCTTTTTGATTTTCATTAGCAAGCCAATTTTATTTTAATTTTGTGAAACTTTCAACTAGTCATTTAAAAAATACAAGATACGGGTCATTACATGGCAGAGCACACTAGCATCACATATCTCAGCCAGGAGCATCCTTCAGCACTCTGAAATTCTTCAGAAAATGCTTCTGCATTCAGAAACTGTTTCTTCCTCCCCCACAAAACCCACCACGGCAGGGGGGAGACAAAAGCCCAGTTATGGTCTGGAATCTGCATCTGGAGCATTTTGGCAGCGGGGACAGGGAGGAAGATCACTGACATCCAGCCAAAACATGAGCATTTGAATTGGAACATGCTCAGCCAAGGTGCCATCTTTACCTGTAAGGTGGCTGCAGCCACCATAGTCATGGGCATGGGCATTTCCAGCAGTCGGTCCACTTTTGGATGTGCTGGAGCTGTGAAGCCTAGAGAGAGTCTGCAGCCTCTGAGGTCTTTATTTTGATGGAAATCAAAGGTCAGTCGTGTTTGAGATGTGTCTGAATACAACACCAGGTTCAACCTCATTCACTCACAGTCTTTGTTGATGAAGTTTTGTCTTAGGGGCTGACGGAGAAGACCAGGTTTTGTTCACATCGCTGTCACAAAACTCTTGGTCCACATTTGGGGCTCTCTATCTTTTTTTTTTAAAGAAAAAAAAAGGAGAGAGATAAAAGATCACTTGGAGCACAAACTATTACTGCTGTTCAACAGTGACTAAAAACCTGCAAGCCATGGCATTAAAATAACTTTATATCAGCTTTCACCTTCTTTTTGTAGAGTGAGGTTTCTTGTCACACTATATCTTTTAAGAACGGGAACCCTCATAACAGAGCTGTATGTGCCTCATTGCTGTCCCTGAGTACAAAATAGTAGAAATCTTGCCTAACTCACAGGCAGGAAAGGCTATTTTAAAGTGCTGCCTGAATCAACTATTTAAAATATATTTTGCCTTAAAATGTAAGATTGCTAATTTCTGTTAAAACAGCTCTGTTGTGCCCAAATGTCCCACAGCTAAAATTACGATAGGCATCAACAGGGAAGCTGGCACCTCATCCACGAAGAAAAGCTGAAGATAATCTGTGCATGTGCCCTTGCTTCAGTTCACAAAGGCCTTCAAGAGAATAAATGAAAGGCAATGCAGCAGGCTGGTATTACCCAGCCTCAGCCATTCAGATACTTAGCTGAATTATCAACTTAGTCTGAAAAAGAAAAGAATTCAAAATCAGACCATTGATGGTAATTAACGACTGCATTTTGTGGGCTTTCAGTCTAATGAATACACAAATGAAAAATCAATGGGGGAGGCTTCCAAAAATGAATATGGCAACAATCTTGATCTTAGAGTTGGCTCAAAGACAGCTCCTCCCAAATCAGCTCTGGGGCTGTGTTCTTACTGCATGTTTCTGTTACTTCATTGCACAGCTTTCCCTCCGAGGAACTCATTAGTCCTTCTATTGATAAAATAAACGCAACTTTAATTTTCAAATTAAAATAGCATTAAGATAATTACATGTCCGAAACCCAAGTTAAAAAAACATAAGAAATCAAATCTGTCAAAGGCTGAAAATGATTCCCCATCTTCTGATGATCATTTGAAAATTTGCGCAGAATGAAGCAGCCACACTGAATAAAACTTTAAAATAAAGAGGATTAAGCTCTGCAAACCACCAAACTCGGCTGAAGCTGCAATTCAACATTATAAATTGCCGACTTCATCTCTTTTTAGTTGGAGAAATACAATATACATTTGTCTTTGTTACAAAGAGGTTCTGCAGTTCTGAGATGAATGCACTATAGGGCTGACAACGGCTAATCACATCCAAAGGCTGGGGGAAGGCACAAATTGCATCCCCCTGGGGTCATTTATGGGCTCTATTACCTCCATGTGGCACGGTCAGGCAGACTTCTGCTTCATACCCAGCATCGCTTCTGAATTATGTCTTTGCCTGGAACAAGACTTTGGCAATGAAAAATTCTGTTTCAGCCAGACTGACCTATCTGTGAATTATGGGAAATACTTGCTGCTTGAAAGAAAACTTGAGCAAATTTGTGTAACTGCCAGTCAGAAAACCACGCAGGATGGGGAAGCACTCCCAGCCGTTAGGACATTCCTCTGAGATGTGACGTAACTTAAATTTCCTTCTTTTATGTATTTTTTGCCTCAGGTCAAAACTTCAGTCTTTCTTCATCCCCCTGCCATTTCCACCACACTGCCGAGTACAACACTCCATCACCCCATCCTAGTGTTCCAAGCTCAATCCGTTATTCTGATGATGAAAAATTAAAAGCATTTAAAAAACACTTGGGGTTTGAATACAAAATGTAATTTGTTTCAGTAAGTCCTGAAGTCCTTTATATTTGTCCAGAATTCAGAAATATTCTGATTTGGGGTGGATCCAAAATGAACTTTTGCATTTGGTGTAGTCACAATATTGTAAAAGCAGTGATTCCCACAGCCTCTCCCTTCCTGACAACAATTGAATCTGATCTCAGATGGCACATTTTGTGCTGCTGCTGCCTTCATTGATTAAATTCTTCTGCATCCGAGTAGTTGCATCCATATGCAAGTAAGGAGGAATCTTGGCACAATCTTTTCAGGTACTTTGGGTCAAGTGATAATTTGGCTGCCAATAGCTCGGGGGCAAATATATCTGCCATTATCCACTCAGCAGTAGTGCATCTGTATCAGCTTTCCAGCCGTAGAAAAAATTTTGTAATTAGGAGGCCTTGGGACAGAGAGCAGTGGTTGGCTGCAGACTCAATCAGGCAGTTTAAGATATATATTTGCTGTTCATGCCCAGTATGTTATTCCTGTTTTCATCTCACTCAAAAATGAGTGAAGAGCAAAGCTCTCCCACTGCCTACACCAGGGCAGAACAGCTCTGTTTCAACAATTTCTTCCTCATCATTTTAAACCTGTCTCAAGCTTCTGCTCCTAATTTTGTGTGATGTTATCACCACAGAAACATCCTTTATGGTTGGTTAATCACTGCAGCAAGCGGAGGACTTCTTATGCACTGGTTTGTGTTCAGGTTCTTCTGGAGCTCACCACCTCCCCGGCTGATGGCCAAGAGCTCCTGGGGATGCTCCAGCCACATAGGGTACAGTGCCTGGGATGACTGCAGTAAGAACATAAGGGCTGGTTTTCTGCTGCTCTGCCTGTCAAGGGAGCTAATCATCACTGCCAACATTCATCTTTGAGGGCTGGACCACTATTTCAAGCGGTTATTCGAAACTGGAAAATCTAGGTGCATTGGAAAGACAAGGCAAAGGAGAGCAAACTTTCAACAGTGCCTATTTCATGTCAGCTTTACTGCTCTGAACTCTTTGCACCTTTGAAGAAGCCAGCCTGCAGAAAGAGATGTAGCCTCACCATGTGGGAAGCAGACTGTCAGATGGTTGCATTACTCGGCCCTCACCTGGAGCAGGTAGCTCAGAGAGCTACCAAGTAAGAATAAATGAAAGATGGTCTGAAGCACATGAAAGCTGGTGAGCCTACGTTGGTGCCTTGCCAGCGGGGAGAGCTTTTTGACTCCCAGTTCTATGAAGTGGAGCAGTTAAGTATAGCTTATCCAGATAAAAGGACTTTCCTCTGAGAACGTGAATTAACAAGCAAGTTATAACTGGTGCCTGATCTTAAGCCTGTGCTTCTAGCATGCGATTAGCTGGTTTTCTCCTCCTTTTAGATTTTTAAAGCCATAAAAACACCACCCTGGTGAGATCTGCATGCCAGCCTCAGCTGGAAAAAGTTGTGCCCCCACAGCACCCACCTGTGCCCCAACAGTCAAGCTTCTTTTCAAGCAAAATATAGAAAAAAAACCCCACAGAAATGCAAGCCTCTTCTGTGGGAAAGATGGGCGGAGAGCTATTACAAAAATATACAAGTCCTGCATTATAATAAATCCTTGTTCTTAGAGACACAAATAAAAGAACTTTCATAATTTCTTGCTCTGAGAAGTGGAGTTGCAGCACTTAAAGCTTGTTAGGCTCTGGAAGTTTCAAAGCAGTTGAAGGATGACATCACAGATCTTCCAACAGCCATGCTTGGGCACGATGTGATAGGAAGGTGCAACTGGTGCCAGGCTTTGCTCAGCTCCTACTGAGCCCATTGACCCATCAGTGGTGGTACCTGCACTAGGACCAGAGCAGCCTGGTGCTAGTTTGCTGTAGACAATGCTACTTCTGGCGAAGGGCAGACATTTTTCTCTGTAACTAGCTGCTCATAATCTATAGCAAAAAAATCTTATGGAAAGAAGCTGTAGCTAAGATAATTTCAGAACTAATATTTCACCAACAGTTTTGTGGCACACTTCAAAACAGTTTGGTCCTTGCTTCTGCCACAAATGTGCATGTGGTGGCTCAAGAGGAGCAGAGCTCTGCAGTATGAACAGAGTCCCATATGTCACCTTCAGGAATGTATAGTCTAAAGAGGTAAAAAGAGAAGCTCCTGAGAGAAAAGAAAAATACCAGTTAGAAGGATCTCTCACAGGGCCATCACAGACCTATTCATCTTCTTGTAGTATCTGCTCAACAGCTTAGGAGGAGCTGTCATATTTAACTTTGTCTAGAAGACATCTAAGTCTAGAGGTGGGGTGAATGTTGGAAGAGATTGGCATGGCAAAGTCCGTGGTGAAGCTTTGGAGCTGACTGCAGGTATTCCCAGACTGCATTTAGCGCCTTAATCATGTAATCAATACATAAGAATGAGGTGCTAGGTTAGCTTTATTTGAAATAATATTTGAGTATCATAAAGCAGGATGGTGCACAGGTTATTGCAGCAGGACCAGTATATAATGACTTTAAACTGATTTATTCAACTGTTTAGAAGTTTCACTTGAAAGAATTCAGTCCGTGGGAGACATTTTTTTTTTGGCAAAATACAGCTGCTGCAGGAATGTTTATGGTTTCTTTTTCCATCTCTAAAACTAAGCTGATACATGAACATCTCACCCTAAATTCTGTGTGGCTGAATGACGGACTAGAAAGGAGGTGCTGGATACCAGGGTGGGCAGTGCTGAGCTCCTCTGCAGTGAGGACGCCAGGTCAGCCCTAGCCAAGGTGAGCAGCAGGGAAAGCTGCGACCATCTGCCACACAGTTGTTTGACCCGCCTGGGATTAATCTGCTCTCGTGAGGGCATACAAAGAAAAGGTGTCAGTGTCCTCCAGCCTATCGCCACTAATTAACTGGCACCTTTGCTTTTATTAATTGATACCGTTACTGCTGTAGGAGAGGAGCCAGAAACCAAGCAGGGATGTCTGTCTCCTCTTCCTGAATATAAGCTTCTTGCAACATGGGCTGAGGTGTTTTAGCAAAAAATTGCGAAGAAGCTGTACCCAGCCTCTCCTTCTGGCCACCAGAGCAAGGTAACCATGCCAGAGCAGGTACCTGATAGATGTGTGGAAGAGTCAGCAAGTTGGTACTTCATGCTGATTTCATTAAAACTCATCAGGGGCAAGACAACAAATCTCTGTTGCTACTTCAAACCTGTATAAATGAAGAGGTTTTGTCTCTCTGGCTATGCACCCACAGCTAGGCATTGCTGCCTCCAATTACCCCATTTTGTCAGAATCAGAGGTTGGCTTTGGGAGGTATTAACTCTGGCACAACTTGTCCAATTGATGAGGATTTCTGAGTAAAAAGAATAATTGTCTTTACCACGATCAGCTGTTGACGTGATGATAATACTAGGCAAGCCTGGGACAGGAAACAGGACACTGCTCCACTTGGGAAACTGTGTGATGGCTGACACTACACTCCCCAAAACAATCCAGTGTCTTTCCATGTAAGGAGTTACTAGAGAACGGTGAGATGGACCACTGTTGTCCTGCAGATATGTCTGTGCCAGCTGTGTTTACCTCCACTGCACATGCTCCCTCCTCTGCCTCAACTTAAGTGAGTTGGGTTGGTGCTACCAGCCAGGACCAGGCAACTGCAGAACTCTCCTGAAGTCCTCGAAGATGTGCTTTTGCCATCCATTTTGCTGGCAGAAGCATGAGGGGGTAGGTGGTAACTTCCCTTGGAGAAGTCATGGCATTCAGTGGGGGGCAACGTGGTTTTCCCTCAGCCCGTCTGTTTGCAAAATGAATGCTTGGCTGACAGCGAGTTATGCAGAACAGCCAAAACGAGATGGGGAAACGAGAAGCAGAGCTAGACAGGGCAAATCCTGCCCATCCTGCTTCCATCCCGCCATTCTTTCACCACAGCCTCCTCCTGTTCCCTGGCTCTAAAAGCCCGCAGAAGTCCAGCCTACATTCGCCGCATGCCGTGCAAAAATGAGTCAGTCATTAAGGCTTTTAAAGATGACGGAAGCACAACTGACACACATGTATCTAGTGCGTGGGGTAGGCGAGCAGCAGAAAAAAACAGTGTACGAGTGAGTGATGTGCCAAATTTGTTTTTACTTGCTGCAAAGAGCAATTTTGTCCATTATAGGTGAGCAATAGGCAATTTTTAATATTTTTTTTGTGTGTGTGTATAGCTGCGATTGCATAGTAATTTGTTCCACAAATGAACCAGTCTGTGTTCTTACAGGAAAGAGCAAGGATGTTTTTACTTTTTAGAAAGACCAAGAAAAATGTGGCATGTTTAGCTACTCTCTTTGATGTATTTGATTTTGCTGTCTTTCCTGAAAAGTAGACATTTGGTAGGAGACTTCCTTCACTTTTTCTCTCAAAAAGTTTTCCTCTTACATAATTATTCCAGTGTGCCCAGGCTAGTAGCTGCCAGTGTTAAAATTATAAAATTAAGATAGATAATCCCAAACAGTGACTTGGGTGAGAAAGCAAAGGCCTGCTCAGCTTTCACCCACCTGGGTCTAGACACTGAATTTTGCATGTCACGTAGTTTGCCTAAATGAAACAAGTTTGCCTACAAAACAAGTGTTTTGTTGACTTGTTTTCAAGACGTTTACAGTATCTCTGTATCCTCCATTCTCAGGGAAAATCTGGAGGGGGGTGGTGTTGGTATGTATATAAATGATTCATGGATTATTATGCTTCAAGGTAGGAATAATTCTCATAAATGACATCTACAATATCTTAGCCTGAGAAAGCCACCTTCTTCCACTTAGTTTGGAGTTGCTCAGTTAAGCACAGGACACTCAGGCTGGGTTTGCAGTCCTACCTGCTGCTTCCACCTATTAGTGTTATCTCCCTCCAAAAAAAAAACCAACAAAACAAACCCAAAAAATTGCTCATTTTAGTAGATACAGCCTCAGCCACTTTTCCACAGGCTGAAAGTAGAACCAGGATATTTTTTTCGTGCCAAGCATCTTTTCCCTTGTCCTTTACTGTGGCTAACTCAGTGACGCATTGCAGGATGTCATTTTTTTGCATCCTGTCATTGCAGGATGCATTTTTTTTTTTCTNCAGGGAGACCTAATAGCAGCATTCCAGTACCTGAAGTGCGCCTACAGGAAGGCTGGGGAGGGGCAATGGCTTCAAGCTGGAGAAGAGCAGATTTAGACTGGATATTAGGAATAGGTTCTTTACTGTGAGGGTGGTTGAACAGTGGAACAGGTTGTCCAGGGAGGTGGTTGAGGCCCCTTCCCTGGAGATATTCAAGGGGAGTCTCGACGAGGCCCTTGGCAACCTGGTCTATCTGGGGGGGGGGGTCCCTGCCAACTGCAAGGAGGTTGGACTAGATGACCCTAGAGGTCCTTTCTGGCCTGGATTAGCCATGATTAACCTAGAATCATAGCCATGATTCTATGATGTTATCTGACAACACTAAAAACCACCACATAGCCACTTTGTCCCACTGCTGAGAAAGGATCTGTGCTGGGAGAGCTGGGTGGTACCCAAGGCATCCCCCACTGCTTTAGCCCTGTCTTGAAACTTCTCCTCTTGCTCCTCTACCTGCCCCCCTCCCACTAACTGTTTTTTCATAGAGGGAGGTGGCACCCTGAGCTATTCACGGCTTACCTCAAACCCAAGGGAGGCTTTGGGAATTAAATAGCATATAGTACCCTGAATATAGTTCCCTGTATATACTTCTCTGTTGCCCAGGAAAGGATGGTTTCTGTAGTGCAACCCAGTCTCTTCCAGAGAACAGAGAGTTTGTCTCTGGAAAGGCTCGGTCTGTACAAAGGGTCTGGCAGACTGCAGGGAAAACCTCTCTGCAGAAAACATTTGGCACCTCTTCTCCCCAAAACCCCAACTACTTGCGCACTAATCCCCACATATTTATCAGGAGTAAACTATAGATGTTTGTGTTATATCTAAGACAGGCTTTTTTTTTTCCCCATGTTATCCTTGCCTTGAATTACAGGAAAGCATGTGAAGAGTTAAACTACATTAAAAGATTCCAAAGTTCTTTTTTTACAAAAGCTAATTTGGATTTATCATGCCAAGCTGGGAACATGTTATGGGACCTCTGACTTAAAACATTGGCAACACATTACCACAGAGGTCTGCCTTTCCTTTTCAAAAAACCATGGAAATAGTAAGCTGGAAGAGGCTGAGATGGCCAGCCAGCTGTCTGCTATTTGAATCTCATGAAAACTCAAATACAGCTGCAGATTCAACTTTGTTCTGGTCAAATACAGCAGTCCTGTAATGTGCTTCTTTCCAATGGGGCATGAATAGTGTCAAAATTTATGCTATTCTCTTAGCAATATGGATTAAAAGCTTTTGGCAGTTCCCTAAAGGCATGTGTAAATAGGGAATTATTCAGGAGTGGACTGCTTTCTAAGGAGGCTCCACAAAGATCAATTCTTGACTTTTCTTCTACTGAACATTTTAATCAGTGATTTGGAGGGGGGAAAGAAGGGGGAAAAAAGGAAAAAAAGGAAAAAAAGGAAATCATGACTAGGAAATTTCAATGTGGAAAAAAAATCATGTAGTATCATGGACACAAAAATCCCATGGGCATTTTAACACAGCCAGATTTGAAACTGATAACCTGTCACTACAGAACATAGGTTGCATTTACAGAACTGAGACCCTGAAAAATACCTGAGTGTCATAGTGTTCTTTTCAATACCCTGTACTGCACCAGCAGCTCTGAACAAGCTGTGATCAGAGGCTGGAGAACCAGGACAGGTTCCAGGAGGAGGAGCAGGAGAAAGAGGCGTCTATCATCCCTGCATCATGCATGACCATCACCAAAATGGACTATTCATTACCAGAACCCTGGTAGGGAAGGACACCGAGAACATGACGAGAGTTTAGAAAAATGGTAAAAACCAAGGAATGTGATATAAAAAAATATGCTAAGTAATGAAATTATCCAGGAGTTCCATTGGTTTTACTTAAGCAGAAGGAAGAAATATGATCACAGTCTATAACTACCAACTTACGGAACAGGAGTTTGAAGGTCCTTTTTTTCTGAAAGAAAAGCATAACAGCAGGCAGTGGCCTGGGGTTGAAAACAGAAAACTTTAAATAAAAAACAGGACACAAATCATTAAGTATGTGGGATCTCCAAGTCTGCTTCACTTGTTTGCTTCTACAGCGCTGAAAATTTTAAAATTAATTGAATATTTTCTAGAACAGATGCTCTTGCTCCAATTAATTTGAAGAAAACTTAGGATCTGCCATATGCAGACAGAGAAATGGTTACTAGCAGTTCCCCTTGGACTATTAATTTATGAGAATAAAACCCAAATTATTACACATGCTTGATATACATTTGATACAGTACAGAACACCATCACCTTTCTGTGGAGTGCCAATATAATCATACCACTGATGCAGCAAGGGCTGGCTAGCTTGTTTACTTAGATACCAAAATTCCGCCTACAGCCTATTTTGGGACCAGCAATACAACGGCAGCATCCTTCGCAAGGAGACACGGGCCTCTTGTCCTCCCACTCCAGCTGTCTGGTAGCTGGAAGAGTAGGGCAGGCTGGCTGCTTCTGCTTGTGTCTGCTTGCCAGGGACCAGGGAGACACCCCGCACTTCATGTGATCTTACCAGGATTTGCAAATAATAGAGGTTCGCTTTGTAGCAACCAGCCTTGATGTTCTCCCAAACGCGAGAATTAGTTCTAGCAACATACACATGGCATTTATCAAAGAAAACAAAAGGTCTAGGAAAAGCTCCTGAGATAGTTGAGTGCAAAGAACAACACGTAAAGATACAGGAAAGGATGAGGCAGGAAGTTTTTTTGTGGTTAAATCGGTTGGTAACGCTGACATCCTGGAAGCACGGCCTTGTGGTTTTTTTGTGTGCTCCTGTGTCTTTGGTCAGAAGGAAATACCACCCTGGGGGTGAGAGTATAGGAAGCATACAATGGGTTTTATTCATAGTGAGAATCCCAAAGCACTCCAGCACTTCACAAATTGGGAAAAAAAAAAAAATGAAATGAGGAAGCTGGTAGATGCGTAAGGCACATTGTGAATGACACACTGTTAATAAAACTAATTCCCTCTCTGAACAACAACGGATCTCACAAAAGCATTCTGCTTTGAATAGGAGAGCCTGAATGAACTGAAAAATTGTGCCTCTCATATAACCTTTTTGTGTGAATGAATCATAGTTCTGGCACAGAAAGTTAAAAAAAAGGTCTTTTAAAAAAATTTAAAGCAAGGTAACCATAAAATTTCCGTGTAAAGCATACAATGTGTTCTTTTATTAATCTTTATCTTGCAAATCAACTAGTATTATTCCCCCCTGTTTTGATCTCATTTTATTTCCTGTGTAAAGCCAAAAGGCTGCAATTCGAGGGCTGCTTTAATGTATGCCCCGAGTGCAATGATATTTGCATAACAGTAGCTTTCAGGGAGGCTCTTGTTTTCCACAAACTGCACTGCTTGCCTATGCAGTATGAAAACCTCATGGATTTATGGCCCATTAAGAATTCTGTTCATTAGGCACCCAACCCTGCAGATACCTCAGCAAATCTTCAGTTTCATTAATGGTTCTGTTCAAGTAAACACAGCAACTGAAGGGTACACAGTTTTGGGTAAGCATGCCCACAACCAGGCTCTCTGGTGCGATTATCCCTTCAAAGCTGTGAGAGGATGGGGAGAGGGGGATGCTCGCACCAGCTCCTTAGGACAGCTCTCAACTATTAACCTGCTCCCTCTCTGAGAAGTGTTATGGGGAACTCCATGTAGATAATGACCTGCTCCATGATTTGATCCTTCAGCAGCCCAAATGTTGCAGATGGGCCAGCAATGCTCAAACTGCTCTCTCACATCATATTTGACTTGCACAGCATGGAAAACTGGGTATATTCATTGTGGACAAGACAGATTGTTCCTAAACATTAATATTCTTCATCAGTTATTTTTGACAGTAGAGTGATAACTAATGTATAACGATAATCTATTACTGGTGATTGATATTGAGGAATTTTTATGCATTTCATGTTGACTAAATTATAGTACTTTCAGAAATAACTAGTATTTCAGTTATTAATATATCCATCTAAGCAAAATCGCTAAATCATCACAACGCTTTTTTTCACGGGTCCATAATAAAGACTTTGATGAAATCTAGAGGGAAATAATTTATCTACATGGGGAATATTACCAATGAACTTACCGCATGGTTCGTTGCTTCTGTTAACTAATGATTTTGAGGAGGATAATTTATTTCACAATTGACATATTAGGATATCCATGCTAAGCCATTACTCAATATTTGAGTATTTTTGATTCATAAACATCTGTAAAAGAAATGCTTTATCTCCTGAAGTTAATGGCAAAACTCTCAATGAAATCCCTGCAACTGAGGTACAACCTTTCTGGAACCATTTTGCATTTTGGAATGGGAAACTTATTGTTTGCCTCTAACCCACTCTTGGTATGGGAACACCAACAGCCACACTGCAGGGTCATTTTTTCTATGAACAAAACAATTTGTCCCTGCAGCAGCTTGTGACAATTGTCAGCAGTTTCTCAACTGCGATGCCAAAACCCACTTCCCTTCATTGAATCATAGAATGGTTAGGGTTGGAAGGGACCTTAAAGATCATTGAGTTCTAACCCCCTTGCCATGGGCAGGAACACCCCCCACATCCAGCCTGGCCTTGAAAACTCTCAGGGATGGGGCGTCCTGTTCCAGTGCCTCACCACCCTCATCCTAAAGAATTTCTTCCTAGTACATAATTTAAATCTCCTCTCTTTCAGTTTAAAAACATTTCCCCTCATCCTATTGCTCCAGTCCCTGATAAAGAGGGTCTCCTCATCTCTCCTGTAGGCTTCCTTTAAGTACTGAAAGGTTACTACAAGGTCTCCCTGGAGCCTTCTCTCTTCCAGGCTGAACAACCCCAGGTCTCTCAGCCTGTCCTCAAAGGAGAGCTTTTTCAGCCCTCTGGTCATTTTTGTGGCCCTTCTCTGGATCCACTCCATCGGGTCCATGACCTTCTTACATTGCAGGCCCCAGAGTTGGATACAGTATTCCAGGTGAGGTCTCACAAGAGCAGAGTAGAGGAGCAGAATCACCTCTCTTGACCTACTGACGCTTCCTTTAATGCAGCCCAGGATGTGGTTGGCTTTCTGGGCTGCCAGCTCATGTTGGTGACTCATTTTGAGCTTCTCATCTACCAACACCCCCGAGGTCTCCTCAGGGCTGCTCTCCAGCCATTCCCCGCCCATCCCATAACTGTGTTTGGGATCGCCATGACCCAGGTGCAGGACCTTGCACTTGACCTTGTTGTATTTCATGAGCTTCATACAGGCCCACCTATCAAGGCTGTCCAGGTCCCTCTGGTTGGCATCGCTTCCCTTCAATGTGGTGACTGCACCACACAGCTTGGTGTCATCAGCAAAATTGCTGAGGGTGCACTCAATCCCACTGTCCATGCACTGACAAAGATGTTAAACAGCACCTGTCCCAGTACCAACCCCTGGGGAATGCCACTTGTATCTAGTCCCCACACTTCAGTGTGGGGTCACAATTTGCAGAAGCCACAGATGCTAACATTCCAGGAAGAAGGATTCCCCATCACCTTGCTAGCTCTAACTTTCTTCTCCATGATGCACTGAGCATACACTATAAGATATTCAAAATCTGCCTGCACACTGTCTTTAGCCATATTTCCTTAGTCTGTTGGTTTATAATATATAGCAGAGTATCTTGACTTTTTTATTGTGCCCGTTCCTCATTAAACAAACCACATATTATCATAACAAGCAACCCTCCCAGCCATCATTATTCCAGCTACCAGGTCTTCTTCAGCCTCTTCATTATTCAGTCACACAGATTTGCCTTATGACTACATTTATTACTCCTATTTTGACACACAGAGACACGCAGTATGTGGTGATGACTCAGTCATCATTATCCCTAAAATTACTGTCTTTAAATATATGGAGTCTTTCAGCATCCATATACAGTCCTCACTCTGCAATGTACTTCCTGCAATATTTTTTGTATGCTTGTCTTTCCATTTCATAAGTATAAATTTCTTGTATTAAATCTGAGCAAAGCTAATAATCCTGAAAATGTTCAAAATCAAAAAGCATGATAGTTTTAAAGCAGTAAAAATGTTAAATAACCCTTTAAAAAATGTGTATTAATCTCCATTTGCATAGCCTCTGAACTTCAGCACTTTCTTGTATTTTCACTAAGACAAAATTGGCTCCTGACCATAAAACCAACAATGAGTTGGGTATATAAAGTACCTGAAGATTCCAGGCATTTAAATGAGTTGGGCCACTAGTTCTTTCTCACAGTTTTTGCTGGTCTGCTTCTATGTGTGTGCCCATCTTGTCTTATATTACTGCAGCAGCACCCAGAAGAGAAGAGGAGGTGGGACTTACATTTCTCCTTTCCTTTCACCTTGCTTGTTGTTCACTTCTTTCCCTCTCTTTTAACACTGCAAGAACAAATGATGAGAAGCCTTTTTTATTTAAATTGCAAGAAGGACTTCTGAGCATATTTTATACCAATGTTTTGTGCATGGAACCGAATCATGTTCCTATTTCTTTATGAAACGTGACATGTTTCTGGATGGTGTCCTTTTTCCTTGTGATTCATTGGCAGCCCTCATGAGGCAGCATGCTGCTGGTTTGACCACCTCTTAGTTTTGTGTGCCCTTGTGACCATGAGCTTCTCCTAGCAGGTCTAGCATCACCCTGTGCTTGCCCGGGACTCACTGGTCCTTTTCATATTTGGTTTTAACAGCTATGACTTCAGTGAGCCACAGCTGGAAACAGAAGGCCTGGTGTCCTGGATTGGTGTAACAGAGTATTTAAGCAGGTGCTTAAGCCAAGGTCCTGACAAGTGAGGTTGCTCTCGTGTTCTGGCTCAGATGTAGAGCAGAGGGCTGCCCATCTGGGTTCATGCCTTCATACCTACCCACATTACTTAGGGCAGAGCCACTAACAGTGGCCTCTCAGTTTTTCAAAACCTTTTCCCCATGCCTCTGCCTGAGTCCACCTTTCAGAAGTCTGCATCCTGCTTTTAGGAATCACAAAATTAACGTTTTAAGATTCATGTTAATGTTTATTATGCTTCCAGTACGAATCCTTCATACCTTCCCATCCCTCACCAACTTGTTTACCCGCTCTCACATACTGAGTGGGCTCACAAAGTTGTAATTTTTAGGAGACTGAACTTCTTAAGTTTGTGTTACACTTTATCTTTGCCTTATGGTGTTCAGAATTGTCCTGTTCATAGGTATTTAGATATAAAATTGCTCAATTTATATTAAGTAAACTACACTAGTAAGGTGTCCTTGCTTTTTATTACTACTAATTTTAGTTCAACATCTTTTCCAACATCATATAGATTCACATTTGCCCAGTAGAAGGATTCCATTTGGTAGCTGCCATTTAAAAGACAAAAGAGTAAAATGGCAGCAAATCTTCATCCTTCAGACAGCTTTAAAATCTGTCACAATGATATCCATGTGTTTATAGCCCTGAAAAGGATTATTTTAAACTCAAACTTAGCAGTTTAAGGAGAGAAATTCAGCATATTGCCTCTCAGGTGAATTCTGGAAGTGGAGAAGATACATTTCACAGATGTGTTCCTCAGCCCATACTCCAATAGCACACACAGCCCCAGAAGTGGGAGTAAGATTTGCACAGAGAAGGCTGTTCCCATTTTTACATGCCCTTTAAGATGTGTTCAGCTCAGCAGGGTCGGTGTGCTGACCAGCTGACATGGGCACTTAAAATGTTGGTACCTCACAAACCACTTCTCCTAAATGAAGTACCTCTTTAGGTAGGTACTTTGCCACCACTGCTGAAATCAAATCTCATTCCACCATGTTTTTAAACAGGCAGCCAGAGCACGATACTTTCTATGCATTTGATATAGCTAATAGTATTTCTCTATGGATTTGTATACTTAAAGGAAAATGTTGACATAAAAAAAAAATCAATAGTTCTTCAAGAAACACATGGTCCTTAAACCTAACTTGTCCTGAAGAGGCAGCACTCAGAAACAAAACTCTGTTTCCCTTTTTTTTTTGGGTCCTTGCATGGCCTCTTCCAGCTTGTCTGTTCTTTTTGGCTGGGCTCTTTAAGAAGCTTTTCCAAATCCTCTGTTGTTTCATTTCGCATTTTGGGTCTTGTGCTGCATCATTCATCACACAGAAAGGAATACAGCAGCCTAGATTCCAGGCTTGGTCGCTACCTCAGATAACCACTGTACACTGAATCACGAAGATCTGTATATTTTTGTACATCTGAATTACTTAATCCAATCTCAAACAAGAATGTAGAACACATAATTTATCAACATACATCCAGCAATATGCTTCAGCATCTCAGCTGAATTTGAATTTTGGCCCAGTAGTTCACTCATGACGTTTAGAGGCTTTCAAGAAATTCTTGCATATTTCTGGGGATGTGCAGGAGGGTTTGGAGATTTATGGTTTCTCAGTGGCATTTTCATGTATAATTATTGCTAAAAATTAATTTCAAGAAGGTGTCAGCATTTCTACTGCAATAAAAACTTGGGATAGTTTTTCTTCCACGTGGAATGATTTATGTCCCTTTCCCTCTCGAAACCCTGATTTACAGTTAAACTAAGGATCATAGCAAAAGTTGGTTAGTAAGAAGCAAGCCTCATGCTTTCAGGTAGTTACATCCCTTTTTCCTTTACCTCAGTGACAGCCACTATTCTCTTTATTAATGGCCTGGGTACAGACTGCTTTAATATTCTGACAGCTCAGTGTAGATCTCAAGCCGCAAGGAGAATGTAATTTGTGGGTTTTGTTTTAATATTTATTTGAGGGTCTATCAATTAGAAAATCTATGGTTAAAGTCCACAGGGATTTCCTGTGGTTTTACTTGGGAATGTCATCTTAGATTTCCTGAGAAATCTGTAGTATTTATTTAGTGGCTTGCTGTTATTTATCTTGCAAAGACTTTAGTACAAAGTGGCCTAAGGGGGAAAACAGTTAGCTTTCTATTTGGCTTCAAGTTTGCAGTTTTACAGTCTAGGAATCATATATTTTCTGTAATTTTCTTGGGAGTCCATTGAACTCAACATGAATATTTTTCTGACATAAAATCTTGCAATTGAGCTTTCAAAGAGCACGTCAGTGTAATGCTATTCTTCAACACATAATGAGTGTTGCAAACAGCATCAATGTCAGAAAAAAATGCTGCACTTACTTCTGCAGGCTGATAGTTTAGATTTTGCAAACTGCCAGAATTAGATCTTTGTTACAGTTGTGCATCTACAGGTGCGAAGGGTTCACAAAGAAGAGGTCATTGTCAGGCCAGTGAATCAAACTGAGTCACACAGAAGAACAATCTTTCAGTGTCACCATCAAATTCAGCTGCTCACTCCACGAAGCTGAAACCCATGACATAGTTAATTTTTCAGCTGTTGAGCACATTCACATAATGTAGCTCATTCACTCTGTGTTGCCTACTTCACGTATGAATGTGCATTCACTTGAAAAAGCCCATGAATACCCTTAGGTTTACAACACGGATATTGTAGTGTGGTGCATTCAGCTTATCTGCATTGCTCTAGGACTCGCATGGCAGTATGAATTAATCAGAAGTAGAATGGTTTCCAACTTGAAAAGATACCATTAAGAAGATTTAGTCTGTTTTAGGCATACAAAATAAAAATCAAAGTTCTTGTATGGGGTTTGGGTTGTTGCAAATTTCCTTCAAACTAAAGCTGAAGAAGAATTCCCTTTTTCTCCATTGAGAAAATACACAGAAAAGAAATCCTTAAAAGACTGTGTAGATAAATATATCAGTATTACTGTATTAGAGATGTTCCTGTAGCGGTGACAGTCTGAGGATATAGGGAAGGCAAGGACTGGCAGGTAGAATGAATACTCAATACTCTAATAAAAAGTATGACATCTATCTACAAAAGGTTACCTTGATATTGTTTTCTGTTTCTCTTCATCACTGACTTTAACACATATTTATCTCTAGAGTAAAAAAGGTGTGTGTCATCAGAAACAAAGTCTTGTTATTTTCTGGGTAAAATGCAAGAACACTGTAATCCTATCAGGGTTTTGTAACTAGATAGGCCTACTGTATTTCCTCAGATCTCTCCTCATGCTGTAATAATCTTTAATCAATGTATTAAATGCTGTGAGCACAGAGTTAGCTCTTGGCTGTCTTCACAGCTGGTAGAGGTAAGAAGCATTTTGCATTTTCAGTTACTGAATCCTCCAAATCCACTGAAGAGGAAACCAATAGATTGGTTTCAGGTACACAGAAATCACTCTGGTCTGGCCTCCAGCCAGCTCAAGATTGGCTCTGAAGAAAAAAAAAAAAAAAGAAAAAGGGGAAACACTCTTTATTTTTTGACTTCAGAGCCAAAAAGTGGAAAGTCTCTTTATGCCACTATAGACCTATAGGCCTTACTACTTTCTCAACATCTTACTATTTCTTCTGTAGTCAGGAAACACCTCCCAACCAGCTCCTCTGCCTCCAGCCCCATCAGAGAATGGCCACTGAAAATCTGCATCCACAGGCCTGCCAGCAGGCTGAAAGAGGTTTTGCTTTCCTTGGGAAGGTAGTAAGATGTGCTATCACAGCTTATTACAAGAATTCTGGCAGAACAGATCCTTGCTCTTTTAGACCAGAATACATATTTGTCAAAACCTGACAGCTTTTTAGTGAGGAGTATATCATTTTACTTCTACAAATCTGGCTTGCTCTGATGTGGCCAAAAAGAGCAATGCACAGACCTGTGTAAAAATCCAGAACAGAAACAAATTGCAAAGACAAAAAAAAGATAAGGAAACAAAGTTGAGCCCTACTAGCTGCATTTTAGGACCTTTATTTCATCGTTGCCTGATACAGTATGGGTGGGAGATAGAAGTATATATGAAGTAGTCACTCTAAGCATCTCGTAGTGTTCTGGATGGTTACATCTCGGTAAGAGAAGTGAGCACATAAGCATATTGCAGCAAAACATGCAGCTGTGTGGAAGCATCACTAACCATCCACATTCCCTGACATGTCCTGAGGGAGCAGATCAGATCACCTACAGGAATACTCACTTGAGGATTTTGGGAAAAAAAATGAACGGACAAAACATGGACAAAAGTTCATTTTACTTGCTAGTAGAAAAATATTCTGTAAATTCTCAACACTTACTCCCTGCTTACTCTTTTTTCCTGCTGCTTTTCCTTTGAGTTGTGGGACACCTGTCATAGTTCAGACTATTTACTGCTGGACTGGTAGTTTGAGGCCACGTGAAACACTTTGGGCATCTCAAATGTCACTAGAGACTTGTGTGAGGGCAATTCAGTTGAGCTCTAATTATTATCCTTCAACGGAGCTGAAGAGACCTCTGGGCTTCATTGGCTATATTATTAGATGCCCATTGCTTACAATGGAGTGCAGACACCAACACTTTGCCACTTAAATTCTGGTGTTCCAAGATGGTCTCTACTGAATAGAAGTATTAAACATGGGGAAAGATATACGGTTTGACAAAGAAGAGATGAGGCTGATGGGTAGAGTGCACCCTCAGCAAGTTTGCTGGTGACACCAAGCTGTGGGGCATGGTTGACATGCCATCCAGAGGGACCTGTACAGGCTTGAGAGGTGGGACCATGCAAACCTTATGAAGTTCAACCAGGACAAGTGCACCTAGGACATGGCTATCCCATGCACATACAGGTTGAGTAAAGAAAGGACTGAGAACAGCCCTGAGGAGAAGGATTTGGGAGTACTCATGGATGAGAAGATCAACATGAGACGGCAGTGTGCAATGTCAGCCCAGAAAGCCAGCAGCATCCTGGGATGCATCAAAAGAAGTGTGGCCAGCAGGTCAAGGCAGGTGATTCTGCCCCTCTACTTTGGTCTTGTGAGACCCCACCTGGAATACTGTGTCCTGATTTGGAACCCTCAACACAGGAAGGACATGGACCTGTTAGAACGGGTCGGGTAGAGGGCCATGAAAATGATCCGAGGGCTGGAATACTTCTCCTGTGAAGGCAGGCTGGGACACTTGAGGTTGTTCAGGGGAAGAGAAAGGTCCAGAGAGATCTTCTAACAGCCTTCCAGTACCTAAAGGGGGCCTACAGGAGAGATGGGGAGGGAATCATTTTTAGGGAGTATAGTGATTGGACAAGGAGTAACAGTTTTAAATTGAAAAGGGGAGATTCAAATCAGATATTACAAAGTAATTCTTTTACTGTGAGGGTGGTAGGGTACTGGAAGAGGTTGCCCCGGGAAGTTGTGGATGCCCCATCCCTGGAAACATTCAAGGCCAGGCTGGATGGGGCTTTGTGCAACGTGGTCTAGTGGGAGGTGTCCCTGCTCATGGCAGGGGGTTGGAACTGGATGATCTTTCAGGTCCCTTCCAACCCAAACCATTCTATGATTCAATGAAGAATCATGCCTGGGGCTATCTAAGAAATGTAACTCTTTATCTGTTGGCTGGAGTATTTCTACCAGAACCACAGACAGCACACAATGCAGTCAAGACTATGAAAATATGCAAAGCATGGGAAAAAAACCTAAAGAGTTAGTGACCTCTTCAGTAATGTGGTCTGGAGAGCCAGGAATCCAATTTCCAGGAAAAGAGTTGACATGTGGGATTTGAATCACTGCTGTTCAGTTGGAGGGGGAGGCAATGAGCATAAGTCTACAACACTGTCAACACCATGCACAAACTCAGTGACTGTTTCCAATCTGCATTCAATAGGAAGGTCTGTACAAAACACGGAGGTAAAGGCAGTGTCACCAATTAAACTGCAAGTGCTGCAACAAGGACAAGAAAGGCAAAGTTCAGAGAACTGAAAGTGCTCAGGTCAAAAAGGACAGAGCACCTGGCCTAGAGTCAATTGTCCAGAAAGAATACAGATTTGCAGCTGCAGGCCCAATGGTGCTATCTGAAATGAAAGTAGCAAATGGGGCCCTTTGTGCCACCTTTTATAAGAAAATTGGAATATAGTCTGTGCTATGGCGGATCATCACTCTGGTCTCAGTAGTTCTGGTGGATAATTGTTGTAGTCTCTGGCACATAAGGCTTTAGAATGGACTTTAAATTTAAGAACAATAAAAAATATGGAGAAGAATGAAGAACAAGATTTAAAACCCAATATGTTTATCAAAGTTATATTATATGTGATATCTTTTCTTGATGGGATTGATTTTTCAGGCAAAGGAGATATATTTATTCTTCTATGGTATGGTGTTGCATTGGAAACAATTGGTGAAGATCAGTACTGGGACAGGAAACATAAGGTAGAAGGCAGCAGATAAACAGAAGATGAAGCTGGTGAAAACAGAACTGTTGTCTGGAGGGAGGTTATGAGCAGAATTTTTCAAGGTTCAGTCTGGAGATTACTCTTTTTAATGTTTTCACAAATAAATTTGATGCAACACGAGAGTGTGCTATTGAAATGTGCTAAATACACTTTGGTACAAGAGTTTAAATAACATAACAGGAAAAAAATTAATGACTTTGCAGATGCCCATAATAGAAATGAGATTACTTGCAAAAGCATGAAAGGCAGGAATAATGTACATTCAGACAAATAACGAAGTTTTCTGCTATAAACCAGGGGGGCTGTAGAAAGGACAAAGGAAGAAAAGGACCTGGTAGTATTAGTTATCATTTTGATTATGATAGGTTAACAATTTGATGAGCGTGTGAAAAATGCAAATGCAATCCTTAAACATTAGTATGTCTAGCAGAAATGGAGAAGTATTAATGCCACTGCATTAGGCATCAATGAGATATCATCTGTACTACTGTGTGCAGCAGGAGATACAAGTTCAAGAAAGATGAATGTGAGCTGAAAGATAAAAAGACTATCAGGAAGGTTATACGTGAAGAAAGTATGAAGAATATATTGTAAGTGGAGTTAATACCATTTTTTTCTCAGCCCAAAGAAGTGAAGTCTGAGGTGGTGGGAATACTCTGTCTGTGCAGGAGCAAAAAGCTTGAGACAGAGAGAGTAGAAAAATAATGTTGCTGAAATAACAAGTGGGGCTAAAGTAGCAAGGAATAGTATGTGTTCTATGATAGGTGAAGACCAGGCCTGATGATTTTGGAGTTCCCTTTGTCTTATGCTCTGTAGGTTGTCTTTACTTTGGTCTGCTGTGCCAGTGAGTTGCATATGTTTAGTGCAGTTGTGTCGCTGCTTCTGGCCCATAAACAATTGAAAGAAGTTCTTTCACACACGCAGAAAAAAAATTAGACAACACAAAACTAAGTAAGAACAGCATTAGCGCATGTCGTTCACTAAAATGTCAATGATGGTTCCAGGGAATGGATGAGACTGTTCTCTGGCGAGAAGCCAGGGAACGGGTGACTTCCTTGCAGATGGGATGGGGTCTGGCAAAGAAATCTTGTAAGAGCCAGCGTGAGATAGCAGACAAGAGATCCTGAGCAGACCTCAAGGGATCTTGAGTTGCAACATCACCAGTGATCCTATGTAGCAATAAACAGATTTCTTTCCTTATAGAGCTGTGGAGAATCAATTTCAGAGGCCGATGTTGCAGCAGAGCTTAGAGGAGTGTTTGCTGCTGGTGGCTGAGAGGCCAGGAAAGGCAGGACAAGGCAGGGAAATTCAGCTCTCTAATGTGTTCCAGTCCTTGACGAATGACGTTTTATATGTGGTGTCTATAACATATGTTTAAGGCAAGGAATATATATTTTCTTTTCTTATTTTAATGCATCTGAAAAAACACTCCTTTATCTTAGTACCTCTGTTGGGTAACCATGCATATCACTAGCATGAATATTATTCCTCTTAATATGTAAATAACTAGATATAGGAAGAACTTTTTGAATGAATCAGACAAAAGCGGGGGCTGTGGAGGTTTTTTGCCTCCACCCTGAAAAGGAATCTGCCTGTCAGCCCTCCTCCTTCCTCACATCAGCATTTCCCTGCAAATTGTCTTGAATATGTTGATGGATTGCTTTTTTCTTCTGTCCTGCATATGGGAAGCAGATCCCATAAAACTGCCCAGAGCTTTTAGCTCTCAGAGCTAAAGGGGGCCCAGAGATCTCAAAACTTCCTTGGGATCTCACTGGCACTGAAAGATGCCTTGGGAGGAAACCAAAATGCTGGAATTTTGGGGATCATAATGTGTTCTGCGTCAAAGGTTGTTCTTAAATATTGCCCCTCTTTGGGTCACATCACAGGTGTGTTCGCTTCTTCCTTTCATGTTTATATGCTATACATAGAATTGGTGTGTAGAGAGCCATCCTTGTGAGCCCTTCTCTACAGAAAAAGGCCATGCTGCTTCCTTCTCTGGGGAGTGGGAAAGGTGTGAGCTGCAGTGCAAAGGCAGACAGCAAAAAACTTGGGGTGATGGGGTGTGGGCAGGGTATCTTTGGATCTTTGTGTTGTTTGCCTATCACTAAGGACTTGAAGAAACAGACACTTAAAATGCAAACTAAGCAGGTGGCCTGAGACCAAAATCAGCCTGAAACTTTCATGGGCTAGGAAGCATGCAAGNAAAAAAAAAAAAAAAGTCAAAATCATAACAGAAGGAATAATTTGCCGTTCTCTGATAAAATACATTTGTCAGTGCTTCCCAACACTGGCCTGATTCTGTACTTTTAGGATTGTTGGGAAAACTCCTGCTGACTTCACAAAACCCAGAGCTTGTTTGGTGCTGAGTACAGCTGAACACTCGCACTCTGATTGCTCATCTCATTCTGATACACCACAGCTTCTCAGCGTATGATGTTGCATTTCCCTGGGCTTACAGGGCAGTTTTTGCCGTGACGAAAAAGGCTGATCTGGTAAGTAAGCAAAATACTGAATCTCTGAATATAAACTATGAGAATCAATTAACTGGGGAAAAGTCAAACTGAGTGGGAGGAAAGGGCAGGAAAAAGCATCTGGAGTGTGTTTTAGACTCTGAACACTTCAATGTATATAATCATCATATGTAATCCACATGGGGAAAATCTTGCAGCAATCTGTCAGGGAAAGTTCCCATTTATATCGCATGCTCTCTGTGCCTGTAAGGTCACAGAGGCTGTTTCCTTCCCAGACTTCCCAAGTTTTATATGTATATACTATATATACATATATATGTAGGATGATACTTCCCAGGGGAGAGCATCTAGAGATGGTGGGAAAACTTATGTACAGTGGTGACCCTGAAAGCTATGCCAGTGGAGGGGGCTAACTCTTGGCAGGGCTACCCAAGCCTCAGTTAGGAACCCAAATTACAGAAATGCAGGCAAGCAGGCACTCCTCAAGACTAGCTGATCAAGAAAGGATCGCAGAGGCCCCACTCACACAGCAGGACTCAGGCATTTAATAACGTATGGGAAAGAAACTTGCTGCTAGAATTAAAAACATAGAAAAAGAGATAATATGTCACTTTTCTAGATAATGACCATCAGCCCCCTTCATCAAACTTGGATCAAATCCTACTTTCTTCTCCACCCCTACTGCATGATGAGGACTGTGGAACTGTATACAGCTTCCTTTTTCTTTCCTTCTGGTGACACCCAAATCTTTGTTGAATATTCTGGGTTTAAATCCTCCACACACACATACACGTACATTGGTATGAAGTCCGCGTAAATTCTTCAGCTGTTAATTACAACTGGAGGCGTATTTTATTCGATACACCATTGTATAGCGCTGGCACTGCAACTTTTCTGTGTACAAACCCACTGCATTTGAGCATGTGCAAAAATATGGAAGTTTGATGTAAGTGGAAATTCACTAGGAAAGCTTGATTGACGTCTCTTAAGGCTTTTCGTATTCAGAAGCAAACAGCTGAGTGCGTCCTGTCGTCATACCACTTAGTCATTCAGGGTGAACTTACACCCTAAATTAGGTTACAAACCATTGAGACAGGAAAGCAATTTTGGGGTACAAATTGTTCTCTCTATGTTTAGAACCTTGCAATGTGTTCTGTATACCCTGACTGTATAAATATACAAACACATGCACAAATATGCATACACACGTGTGTATACATACACATATATATATACCGAGGGATTATGAATAGATCAGTGGCAGAGATGGGATTACCAGACATTATTCTAACCCTTGTGGCTGACTCTGAAGCCCTTCCATCAGGTACCTGAGGCCACGGCCATACTGCTCTATAGGTAAGTGCCCAGCATGCAGGTTTGAGGCCAATGGGTAGGTAGCCTTTTAAACAAATTGTTTGGGAGTTTTCTGCAGTCTAGCTGGGGAGCTCCAGGGAGAAGCCCCTACAAAAAGGATGAAACTGAAAAGTAAGCTGGTGAGGAGAAAATCTCCCCACTGTTTTGGACACTTCTGGGGAAAGGTAAGGAAGTTGGAACCCAGGAAAACTAGGACAAAATGTGAGCTGGCTGCCAGGCTGAGCCTTTGAAGAGGCTGACAACCAGCTGTGCTGCAGAGCAGCAGTCACCAGAGGCACTTTCAGCTGAAAGCGGGAGTCTGTCATGCCTCATGTGGGACATCCCATGGGAAGGAGCCCGGGGGCAAGGAGATGACTTCCAGGGTGGTTACCCTGTAAGCCTGAGGAAACTGGTGTTCAATACGGTTCCTGCGGCCAGCCACGGTCACATCTTTTGGATCACAATCCAGCCTCCTGTTCTCTTCCACTCCAATTTGAGACCAGGGTTTTTAAAGGGAGTGTCTACAGATTTCTTTTGGGCTTGTGCCAGCTTGTTACAGATTCAGATGCTAGGACTATCATTATCTCTCTCGCAGACCTCCTCTGGCAGAAGGGGTGTATTGTCTCAGTAGGGTCTGCGGGATGTGCCTTGCTGTCATCACACCCATATCAGTATAAATTACTGTCATATCCTCAGGACGACACGACAAATCCTTTACATTGGCTGAGTCACTCTGAGGCTCTCCAAGGATTCCAGCTTCGTTTACAGTCTTGAATATACAATCCATATTATAACAGTGCTGTTCAAAAGAATGTATGTAAGAAGTCTGTATGTTTGTTTAGATAATGACCAGTGAGAATTCTTCCTTTGGGGATTCATAACTTTCTAATATCATTATATTTCTGCATTTAGTAAGGTGGTTGTTGCACCAAAGACAATTAAGCTGAAGCCTGTGTTCATTTAAGTCTGGTAGTCAGCCAGCTGGGCAGATAATCTCCTGACGTTCCACCCTTTCAGGGGAAATCCTGTAGCACAAAGGGTCTGGCTGCAAAGCCTAGCACTGTCTCAAAATACTTGTGCAACCTCAGCTACTTCGCTCAGTCTTGCCACATTAAAGCATATTTCTTTCACCCAGGCTAATTTACCTCTCTTCACAATTCTCTCCCATTCCAAGGACGTAATCAAAGTTGGGAAACCAGGCCTTGCAGCAAAGTGAAGGAAATTTTGAATTTTAATTTTACAGGTGCAAAAATAAAGTCCATCTGTGTCAAAAGTCAAGATTGCTGCAGTTTCATTATCAGATCACAAGCTATAATTTCTTTTCTATTTTTAAAAAACATAAACAGATTCCTACAGGCACATGAAAAGGGGTTGGGAGGGGGGGAATTTAGGCTGAGAGGGGACCAACAGATGTACTTCAGAAGGCAGACTTCTTGGTGGTACTGTGATGACATCAAGAGAAAAGAGATGGAAAAACCAGCTTGCTGAAGTTCAAGAAGAGCAGCCAAAGAAAATTCCCTATCAAAAAGCATGATACAATAGTATTTTGGACTAAGACATGCACTGCTTAAGCTTGGACACATGCTCACATGTGTATGTGTGTGTACATGTATGGGTATATGTGGTGCCTTTTTCATTCATAAAACATGAGCCATCTGCTATATTTCTTGGAAAATGAGAGCAGATTCTCCTCCCCCAACATTGTATAGCTGATGGAAGTGGCTTGGGAGATCTTTTGAATAACAAATAATGTTGATTATGAGCTTGCTGGTTTTAGTGTGTGTTTATCACAGCAAAGACAAGCTCTATGGATTCCTATATGATTTTACTCATTTAGCTTCTGTACTCTCTCCATTGTATAAAATTTTACTTTACTATAAAGCAACTTCCATGGCATGTAATAAATGATGATATTTGCTAACAATCCCCCCTCAGACAATGAGGAAGGAAGAATTGAACCCTGTTTGCAAAAAGAAAGGCACTATTAACAGAAACAGGGTGTGTATCAGGGCTTGTTTACTAGATTGCTGATAACTTGAAGGACTCTGGAGTAGGCAAGCCCCTGCTGAGGCCAAGTACATAGCATTTCCAATCCCATACACAGCCTGTTCTCTGGAGATGTGCTACCTTCAGAGATAGGCCATGAATGAAAGCCATCTCTCCACTCCTACGGAGCCCAAATCTTCAATCAACCTTCCTCTTCCAGCCTAGAACAGACCTTAAAGAAAATATTTGGCCCTTCAATCCCTTCTCCAGGTGAGTCTGGGGCTTCACCATGCTCCTCGTACAGACTGCATGAAGACTGCCCAGCTTCCTTTTTCTAGCCCTGTGGTAGAAATCCATCCATGGCATCCTTTGGCAGTGAGCATACATCCAGTAAAGCACTCATATACTTGTCCTGTTTACAAGTCCTCTTTTTTTTTGCCATTCCTCCTGCTTCCTGATGTTTCCAGATGCCAGGCATTCTTGAGTTTTGGCCACTCAGCTGGTTTTCAGTATCGTAGCCCATACTGCTGTTCTTCATAACACTGCGACATCATATCTGTAAGGAAGACTGGTGCAAGACAGTTTCCCATTTGAGTAATCTTTTTGTTCAAGCAGAAAGGATGATCCCTTTCTATCATCCCTACAGGCTCTCCTCTGGTGACAAACCTGGAGTTTTATAGTATTTGTTATAATGATGAATTTTCAAGCAGAGACTATCAAGTAATGTAAATCAATATGGCTTAGCTGGCTTCAGAAGAGCCGTGCTGATTTACTTCCACCAATGATGTATCCTTATCAGTCTGCCATAACAGAACACTTCTCTCAGAAGCAAATTAAATATAGTAGGATTTCAGATGGTTGGGTGACTCCTTGGATCACATCTTTTNTTTTTTTTTTTTTTCATTATCCTTGCATTCCCTACAAGGTTTTCTGCCTGAATTAATGCAGTTATGATTCAGGCTTGGTGAAAACTGTTTTAACTTTGACACATAACACATACCATATCTGTGACTTCTGCACTCCTATTAGTCAGTCAGAAAAATTAGCTTTGGAGCCGGTGGTTTCCCACTGACTATCTCTGAGGAGTCTGGAGATAAGACTTCCTCTCCAGTTCCACCCACTGGGAAATCATTAGCACGGCTGCCTTACAGACATGAACTCCCTATAACATGCTGTTCCCAGGCATTCTCTCTCCTCCCGGATTGCCTTGGTATCATGGAAATGTGATTTTTATGTTTTTTTCCATTGGTATTTGATTCTCAGGCGAGCTCATAGTTTGTTGTGGTATGCTAGAATAACATATCCTAGTCCTAAACTCTAGAGACCTTCCTGAGCATAATTGGGTCTATATCGAGCCTGTGATTCTTTGAGGCTTTCTCAAAATTTTGCACCATACAGTGCCACCACTTCTCCCATCTGGTGACACGACTCTGAGAAATATCAAAGAGCTGAGAAACCTATTTGTCCTTAAGCTGCTATCTGTTTCCTTTTTGAACATTGGCAATAAAAGTCCAGTCAAGTGCCAGAGCTGGTCCATTTTTAATTTTCAATTCAATCAAGCACATAAGAAAAAGGATTTGTACTTGGCAGCTGCTGCCCAAAGGTCCTGGTTAAAATAATCACCCATCCACAGGAGCCTTTCAGTTAAGGAAAGAGCTGGATTTTGTGATGTCTAAAACCCTCCCTGTTTTCCCTCCTTCTCTCTGCCTCTTCTTTATTCCTTCAGTGGTCCCCTGGCACCTTCTGCTAAACCCATTCCCACCCTTCCCATCCCCGAGATGGTGTTTCAGCAACACCTTTCCAAGAAAGCCATCCTCACCCTCTCCAACCTCCTTCCTGCAGGGTCCAGCTCAGCCTGAATAATTCATGTTAGGTTAAGTATTCATCAAGAAGGGTGAGACTGAAAAACTCCTCAAGCCTTTGTAAGATCCTGAGCTGTGTTTGTAGCCAAGGTGTAGGCAGTGACCTGCTCCTGGACCCCAAGGGAGCAGCAAGGGTGAAGATTTGAGGGGCTGCCAGGTATTCGGTCTGTCCAGAACTGCTTAAAACTAGAGTCTGTCCAAATTTCCATGCTTAAATATGTTACTCACATGTACCTACAGTTCTAAATGTATTAATAATTAATTGGCATTAGACAGGCAGTGATGATCCACAGAAAGCTTTGTGGAGATGTTTGTTCTAAAAAAGAAATTAGCATTTTTCCTCATCCCCGAAGGGTCCGCCAGCCCATAAACTCAGTAGTGAAGAGACTGTCTTTAAGAACAGATAAGGTCAAGAAAGACCATTAGAGATGGGAAGAGAAGGATGCCGCAGAGAAATGATTCCCAAAGACAGCCTATACATCTCCTGTGTCATATGACATATGCAACTGTCAGCTCACCCCATATCTGCAGTTTAAGGGTTCCTGCCGCGCAGCTTATGCTTGCTGCAGTGCCGTATTCTGGTCTCTTCCAGAGAGAAGGACAGGAATCCCTGTGCCCTCTGGACAAACCCCACTTCTGTGGGAGTCCTGTAGGAATTTGACAACACCACGTGGGAATCCAAGAGTAAAATTTTATTTTGTTAACATCGAAACAAACAAAAAACCAAGGGACAAAGGGCAGCAAGGACAAGGGGACTTTTACAGGGAATCAACTATTTGGAAGCCTCTTACTTTGGACAAAGGGGCCTTACAGGGAATAAACTACCTGGAAGCCTCTTGCCTCTTTCCTGCATTAACAGATGTACGGCTCACTCACCTGCTTTTCTTCTAACCAAGACTTCCCTATCTGGCATGCAGCGGAGGAAGTACACACAATGAATTTACATGAAGAGAGAACCTAGCAGCTTCCATGCTTCTCTGGCAGATTTTTACAAACTGCATATGACATTACCAGCAGCCATCCACATCTTGCTCCAATAAACACTGTTATTTATGGTTAAACTAAAGGGGACTAGCTCAGCTAGGGCTAGGGAACCGAACTCTGATGGTTAGTGTGTGGAGTAAGTCAAATATGTAGGTTTTACCCAGATCTGGGCTGTGACAGTGATAAGTTTAAGGCAAGGAAGAGTTCTACCTTCACTGCAGAAAGCTGGATTTTGGGAAATCCTTCCCAAAAACATGATTACTCTCACCATTGACTTTATGCTTGAACAAGCTCTACAGTTAGGTTATGCTCTACAAGCCTTTTCCGTGTTGTTCCCCATTTCTTGCTGAGAAACTGAGTGGCCGCTGTGCTAACCCTGTTTCTGTTTCCCAGTGGCACCCTTCATCTTTTTTCCTAAGTTGTCCTTCATGTTCATAACTTGATTAGGTAGGAAAAGGCCCAAACCTCAGTGTCAGACAGGAGATACAGGACTCTTTCATGCAGAAGAAGAGAGTTATTTCACTTGGCTCAGCCGTCACATCTAGAAAGACCCTCCCAAAACTCTGCCTGTGATACCAAATGGCTATACTTGTTCCCCATCATTGTCATCCATTTTCCAATGGAAATTCATGTCTGGTACTCCCCAAGGACCTCCTGCAGAGTGGCTACATGATTTCTAGGCAGAAACCCAGAATGTCTATAGCTCTCCAGGGGGTGATGGAGACAAGACTGGCTACACTCAGATCCAGGCTTGAGGAACAGAAAAGTTCTTGAGGGCAGGAAGAGCATCCTAAGGATCCACATCCCAAAGGAACCAAGAAGAGCCATAAGGTTTCTACATATATGATTCAAAAGGTGTTTCTTGAGGAGGAGCGAGATAGGGCTGAGTTGCAAAGACTTCGGGGTTTAGGACTTTGAAGCTAGCCTCAGCAAGGAGGGTTCTTGAAGGACAGGAAGGGTGTCCTTGGAAATTGACTCCAAACTCACTTCTAGGAATACCCAGCCCCATGGACAGAGTCATCATGAGCCACTGTATGCACTCACTGTCCCTTATCGAAATCTGTGGTCTCATGCCAGCTTTGTTCTTATGACTGGAGAATCAGAGACCACATGAATTTTTGGGGCCCTTGTCTAGAGAGCGAAGGGTCACTCTGTACATGTTCCTGAGGTGTTGGGGACTGGAAGAGGGCCACTGGGAAACAGCTGACAACATCAAATGAGGAGATAAGACATTCTGCTTCCCAGTGAGAAATTTGGCGACAACTATGCTGAGGGCTGATCTGAGTTTAGGAAAAGCTGCTGAGCATAATGGGGCACAGCAATGATAAGGGATCAGTAAGGCAGTCCTGGACTGCAGGCACTGAGCTACTGAGGGAATGATAAGAGTGTCATGTCTTTGGATACCAGAGGGCTGAGGGCAATCCAAGGGACCACCTTGGTGTTAGGAAGCAGAAGCTGTGGAGGGTGGCTCGTATATCCTTGGGAAGCTGACCCCAGGGGAAGCTAGAAGTTTTCCCATGAAGAAAACAAGACCAAGGTGTTCCAATGGATCTTAGTCATCCATACCTAAGCCTGGGATGGGGGCTCAGGGAATTGAGAGGGCTGGGAGAGATGTTTCTTTGGAGGCTGCTAAGGTAAGACAGTCCCCGTGCCCTTGCCAATTAGTGCCTGGTGTGAATTTTCTGGCACAGCCTTCACCTACCTATATGTTATTCAAAAGGTTCTTTTTGGAAAGGAAGGTTTAGCCAATATGCAGTAGTACTATTGTTCCCAGTCCTTACCTTCCCATATAAAAGTCAAAATCGCTTCCACACTCTCACCCTTGGCTCAAATAGCCCATGTGACAAGATATATTTAACCATGCCTCTATGAAATCTCAAGAATATTGTCCAAAAATTTAGTTCACATCTGCTTTTCAGTGCAGTGGATATTGATGTGCCTGACAGGCAGTGGTTTTGTCACATAAGCAAGCTCACTATAAATAATAGTTTCAACACTGGCAGGAGAGAGCATTTGGAGAGGAGAGATGATAGCAAACTGGGAAGCTGAGGCACGTGGATCTAAAGCTTGTTCTGAATTTCAGTACATTTGGAGAGCAGACTTCAATTCTGAGGCAGAAAAGCAAGTTAAGAAAGTAAATTGGCAAAGAAGGATTGAGTGGCTCACATGAATCACAGGGCTCTTCAGATTGTATTTTCAGCTGAGATTCCACTCTCCTTTCCCACTCCTGTACCTGTGGACCCACATTCCAACAAATTCACTCTTATCCCATAGAAGCCTTCCTTTCTGACATGATTTTCAGCCTATCAGCAACACTGTTTAATTATTTCCTTTACTTTGACCAAGAGGAAGTCCCAGTGACTTAGCACAGAGCTGCAGGGAATTTTTTTCTAATCCGAGGAATATTTACCCACAAACTCCACAAAGATGCTTTTCTTGAAAATGTTAAAATTTGAAGATTGAGGTTTGCACCATAGGCAAATAGGAGGTGATAGCATATGATAGATATGTCAAGTGAGGATATGCTTTGCACAGCCTTAAAAAACAGACTTTCTTCATTATGTGACGCAGATGGAACAGAAAGTCAATGAAGAAATACAAAAGACTGCCAACATCAAAGCATCAAACTAGGAATCCAGACTCCTTCCTTGGACATACTCAAAAGTCATCTGGATGTATTCCTTGGCAACTCGCTACAGGTGGCCCTGCTGGAGCAGAGGGGTTGGATCAGATGACTTGCAGAGATCCCTTCCACCCTCAGACATTCTGGGCTTCTATGGAATTATTTTTGCAACACCATTTTAGATTAATACCTGGAGGCTAAGATGCTTTTATTTGTCAAAGCTGGAGAGGTGGCGATTCAGGAGTGAAGACATGCACTGATTCCAAGAAGTGTGTGGCCAAATGTTTTAAATAAGTAGATAAGCAGAATTACTAAATTTCAGGCACCTTACTCAGAAAGATCTGGAATGTGATTGAAATCAGAACTGATATCCAGGATAAGAGCCTGACCTGAAAGCAATTTAGTTGTGTTTTCCACAGTGTTGAAGGATATAAGGAGGTCTTTCTGGCCTTTTTGACCTTGATCAAATAGCTAGACATCCATGGGTATGACTGAAAGAAACAGCCTGAGACGTTAGTTTGGACAGGGAAAGAAAGTCTGCAATGGGAAGGAGGTTCTGAGGTTGTTCTACGTTCTTGTAGAGAAGGTAGTTCAGCTGGCCATAATTACCCATCTTTACAGCAAAGTAGCTATTCTTAAAGCATCTATCTAGTCTTTACAGCATTTGTATCTATTCTTAAAGCAGTGCATTTTTGTACATTTCTCTGCTACAGGTTTTTTTTTCCAGAACTGAGTAATCTAGCTTCCATATGAGGATGTCATGTGTAATAGCTCCACAAAAGTCAAGAGATGACAGGCACCGATTCTCTCCTATCAGCCAGCCCTGTCAGAAAAGATTAGATTGGTTCCACATGAGTTGTTCTTGACAATTTTGCCTTAGTTGTACCTTCCAGGAGCCTGACAACAGCTTCAGTATTTCTTCCAATAGTTTTTAGGAATTGTGGTTAAGCTGACTGGTTCCATCTTTCTCTTTTGAAAACTAAGTACAAAATTTACCCATTCCTGACTTTCTAGAACCTCATACATTTTCCAGAAGCTCTCAACTGTACCACCAACAGCTCCTGAACTGCTAGTCATATCTAAATACACTATGGTGAATTTCATCAGATGCCAGGAACTTGGAACCATCCATCTTATGTACACATTGTCTGTTCCTTTGTTGTTACCCTACATATCTTCAAAAAGGGCAAAAGGGGGACCCAGGGGACTACAGGCCAATGGGCCTCACCTCAGTCCCTGGTAAAGTGATGGAATAAGCAATCCTGGAAGTCATTTCCAGGCACATGAAGGACAAGAAGGACATTATGTGTAGTCAGCATAAATTCACAAAGATAAGTCACACCTGATCAAGTTGATAACTTTTTATGATTTATGACTGTCTTGGTAGATGAGGAAAGAACAGTGAATATTGTCTGCTTTGATTTCAATAAGGCTTTTGACACTGTCTCTAGTCATCCTCACAAACAAGCTGTTGAAGTATGGGCTAGATGAACAGAGAAGTGGGTTGAAAGCTGGGTTAACAGGCCCAGAGGGTTGTGATCAGTGGTACCAAGTCTAGTTAGAGGCTTTCAACTAGAAGAATCAATACTGGGTCAGTTGAGTTTGCTGAGGGTACAAAACTGTTGATACGCTGGTCTATCCAAAAGGACTTCAACAGGCTGGAGGAATGGGCCAAAAGAAACCTCATCAAGTTCAACAAGGGTAAGTGTGAAGTCCTGCAGCTGAGGAGGAACAATCCCAGTCACCAGTACACACTGGACATCAACTGGCTGGAAAGCAGCTTTGCAGAAAAGGACCTAGAGGTCCCGGGGGAACCTGCATGAGCCAGCAATGTGCCCTTGTGGCAGAGGCAGCAAATGGTATCCTGGGTTGCATTAGGAGTGTTTCTAGCAGATCAAGGGAGGTGATTCTTCCATTCTATTCAGTACTGGCGAAGCCACATCTGAAGTCCAGTTCTGAGTTCCCCAGTACAAGAGAGAGATGGACATATCAGAGAGAGTTCAGCAAAAGGCCACTAAGACAATTAGGGGACTTGAGCATCTCTCCTGTGAGAAGAGGCTGAGAGGGCTCAGACTGCTCAGCCCGGAAAGAGAAGTCTCAGGAGGATCTCATCAATGTATATAAATGCCTGATGGAAGGGTGCAAAGTGGACAAAGCCAGCCTCTGTTTAATGGCACCTAGTGGCAGGACAAGAGGCAATGGATACATGCTGAAACACAGGAGGTGCAATTTGAACATCACATAAACACTTCTTCAATGTGAGGATGGCGAAGCACTGGCAGAGGTTGTCCAGGGAGGTTGTGAATTATGAACCTGCATGTTTCTCAGCTTAATCTAGAGCTGGGGACATGCATTCAAGTGCCTTTACTCACTCACCCAGCACCCGGTCTTGCACTCCATAGAATAGTTAAAGTTGGAAAGGACCTTAAAGATTATCTAGTTCCAATCCCCTGCCATGGGCAGGGAGACCTTCGACCAGACTAAGTTGTTCAAAGTCCCATCCATCCTGGCCTTGAACATTTCCATAGATTCCACGAGCTTAAAAGAAGGAAAACTAGCAGCAGTTACGGTGCCACTAGCCTTACAGACCTCTTTGCTGTCCTTCCTATAGCTTCTTCCCAATGTATGTCTTGTAAAGTCTGATAAAGCATTTATTGCTCCTTTCCCAGGAGATTCTCTTAAAAGACTCTGGCAGTGTTAAGCAGAGTGTCAGATTTTGTTATTATGGCAGTTGCCTCATGACTTATACATTATATATAACATATGCATTATTTGACAAAGAATCCCAAGCTGTCAAGGTATAAAGCCCATATAGCACATTTTATAGCTCTTTTAATTGCACAGGTATTAAGCATTACTTTGAAAGATTGGGGTGTTTTCCAGGACATGTTTCCTACATGCATCAGGACAAGAGTTTTGCATAAATATGAGACCAGGCATACAAGCAACCATAAGCTACCTCAACTCTGAAAACCCTAGAAATTTAATGTGTAGACACAGAAAGGTAGTAATGGTTCAGTCCCATCCAGTTGAAAGCACTGGGATGGTTTATGTCTTTCAGCTTCAGGGACATCCAACAGATAGAACTGGTGGTTACGGCTTCGGGCTGTTGAGATGCACAGACTCATGCTCTCAATTACTCTCATTTGCAGCTGCACGAATTATTGAGATGGTAATGTCCAGCTGTATGCAAAAATGGACCATGATGTAAATACACACAGAAGAGTTTAACACAGATAACTAATTTTAAAAGATGCCTGCACGGCAATATGGCCATCTTGGAAGGAAGGCAAGGAGAGGATTCACTGACTGGAAGCACTACTCATATCCCCAGCAGCAGCCTATCTTCTTCGTTTGCTTTATTTCAAAAGCCAGGAGTATAGCCAGCAGCTTCAATATCCAAGAGCTTGCCAAGTCTTTGCTGAGCCATCCCTTTAAAGGCGATTCTCCAAAATTATGAGGGTGAAAAACATTAAGTGGAGTGGGATATTCCTAAAAATTACAATCAGATTCTACCCCAAAGAAGTGTTAAAAATTTGCAAGTGACCTGCTCAGATTTTTACTGAGAGAACTTTTCTCTCTTACTTCTTTCCTGCCTAAATATCCTCAGGCTCTTGAATGATTGAAACTCACTAAGAAAGAGAGACCGCCTTTTGATAATTTCTAATGGAATGTGCAATCTGGGATTCCTTCCCATGCTGAACTCTGTGACCCAGAATGAATATGCACAAAGTTCTAAATTCTAGTTCAATAATTAAATGGAAATATAATAAAGTAATTGAGCTGTTCTGTTGCAAGCTTACACAGAGAGCTACTCCTGTTGGAGTAAAATTGAAGATTTTACATGGACAATGACTTTAGAACAGAATCTTGTATAGAATATATGGAAAATATATTCTAGTTTTAAAGACAAAACTACATGTAAGGTAGTCTCCTTTCCAAAATAGTTAACTAATTGAATAGATTAGCAGGGTCATTGGGATACTCAAAAGCATTTAAGGTCTATTCTTTCAAATGCAATTAGCAGCATTCAATTTAAGAACCAGTCTAAATGGGCTCATTTTACTCCATTATTTCAATCTAGCTAAGAGTAAATCAGTGAATAAATCAACATTTCACCATTACCTGATTGTTATGAGATTAACAGGAAGCTAATATTACCAAGCAGTTCTCTATAGATTGGCACTCTACTGTAATAAGCTTTGTTCTGATTAAGCTGTCAATGTGCTTTTGCACTGGTTTATATTTCTGTGTGTTCTTACGTGCTTCTAAAAATTGACAGTGACTGAAGAGGATATTGTATACAGCCCATATAAAGCACATAGTGCTCCTCACTGTTCCACACAACATACTTGTTGGCTTTTTCAAGCTTTTCTTTACAGTGTTTGTACTATGCATAACAAATTGGGCTTACTGGCTGAGCTTTCAAGTCTTACAAGTCTTTCAGTCCTCAAAATATGACTTGGAGGAATTAACTGCAATAAAAGCTTAAAGCTCCAAACACTGACTTCCTGAGCTAGAAAAATGAATGCCTGGTCTGCGAATAGTAAATACGCTTTTCCCTTTAGGTAGATCAGCTCATGGAAGGAGGCATGAAACAATTACCCAGCATGTTCCACATGTATAAGCATCTGACAGCCATGGTGTAGGCAGGCTCCAACCTGTCACATACAATAATTTAAGGATTCAAGTACAGTCACCAGAATTTTTAAGGAAGTCTTAACATCTACCTAATAATTTCAAAGTGTTTGCCACTTCAGCAAAGAGGCTTCTTGCACAGGAGCCACGTGAGTTAGCAACAATTAGAGCAGCTGAGAGCGTTATTTGGGTTTCTGTACCGTGTTTTGCCCCACCTTCGTCCCAGAAGTTATTGCCTCCACATGAGGTATTTCCATCAAAGCAATATCAAATTATGTAAAAAGCTGTGAAACCACACGATGAGTTGCTCAAAATTATTTCAGTCCACAGCTGACAGACAACTAGAAGTAATTAATAGATTACTAAGCGTTAACAGCTGTCTCAAGTTGCACAAAGAAAGAGATGACCATATTTACCCCCAAAGAGACAAGAAGTCAGCTGAAAGTTTGCAACAATATTATTTTGTGTCTGTGATATTAGCAGGGCAAGAAACAAATAGACTTAGTTTTCCTGGATGGACTAATATCAGGTCAGTGCAGTAAATGTAAAACCCTCCAATGCAATTTCAGAAACACAAGTAAGTAAAGGTCCTTTAGCATATATATCTCAGAACAGGGACAAGCCAAACAAGCCCTACAAACCAGATTGAATCCACATACACAAGAACAGGACTATCCAGTTGCCAATTGCAATGTTCCACAAAACAGCTATCCCCTCTTCAACCTCTCCTTCCTCACCCTTGAGGAACATCTACCAAAACTCAATCCAAAACAGCCCTGGAAACTACTATTCATAACTCAACTGAGTATTAAAAGTCATAGATTCAAGGACAATACTGGTTTTACAACACTTCAAATTCTGCCTAATCCTTGCACAGAAGCTTGCTGGCAAGACTAATTCTGTATTTTATATTGCACAGTTGTCGGATGCAGAGGGACATCACACCACAACTGCTGATCTGAAGAGAAAGAGCAGCCACCTGAATTGCGTTTGCTGAATACCTGATTCAGGGGAAAGCAACTGGGCCTCTGTGGACTTTAGCAAGGAAAGCTTAATTAGGACTGCTTTCAGGCTCAGGTGTGAGATAGGTATCAAGTAGCTTAGCCTCTTTCTAGAGGTGGGCAGACATGGAGATGGCCAGAGGCACAGCTTAAGAGGCCTTGAGAACTTCAGAAGAAAAAAACTAAAGTGCTCATAGAATTTAGGCACCTTCAAGGCTTTCTGATGTCCAGCTCCAGCAGTGAAGGTCAAATCAAGCTCACAACCAAGGAGTGGAAACAGTTAATGGATCTTGTCCAAAACTGCCCAGTCTTGTAGTTTAGTATGTGGAAGCTGATCATAACAGTACGGTAGAAGTGGTCCTGAGAAATAATGCAGACAGACCCTAGATGAAGACTATGTGAAGGAAAAAAATTGTGTATTCCAGTTTGGAAAGAACTCAGCACATTTGTATTGACAGTGGAAAGACAGATAAATACCACAGTAACATAAAATAGGATATACACCTTCCCTAACATGAAATAATGAAATAGAATGTAACATATTGAAATAATAAAAAAAAAGAATATGCTGATAGTTGAGTGCTGCTTTTTCAGATGGAGCAGAATACTAATTCTCCAGGATCATAAGTTCATTATTGTGTTTCTGAAACAATATAAAGAAGCAGAACTTAACAGCTAGAAACAGCTACTGTCTTTAAAGATTACTACAGGGAAGAGAATACTAATTCGCAGGTCAAACATTTCGGACTTATATTAACGAAAATTAGTCAAAGAAAAAGATGCAGTGACTGAAATATACTGGGGAGATTTGTTGGAGGGAACTGACCAAACACACTGCCTTGTCTGTTCTGTTCTGCATAATTAACTATCTTATTAATGAGACAATTGATTCACTACCTTATTGATTGATTGTTGCATTCGTTCTCTCTTTCTGCTTTTTGTTTTGCTGCCAAATTTATCAGTTTAATTGCACAACTTTCTCCCTAAGTGATTCATTCCCTAATCAACTCTCTCATTCACTGGCGAGTCTGTTCCTCACCCAGTTCACTGCTCAGCTGAATCCCAAGCCTTCACCTGCCTGATCTTCTTGGCATGTGTGACAAGTTGTGAGGCCCCTCGGGGTTCAGACTACGGGTTCTCTTCTATGCTTTAGACGTTAGGAGATTTGACATTTATTCTACGTGTGCCCGATGAATAACGGCATTGTAAATTGGCAGTGATCTGCTTTTTGTGTTCTGATAGTGAACTGGAGCTACAAACAGTCACAGTACAGGGGTTGTAAAAAGCCAATGATTCTCTATTTATAGGAATGCCTCTTTTAGACAACACACTTGTCTAGATGACAACTGACTGCTCTCGTACTGCCAGAGGTAAAACTGCTTTTCAAATCTTAATTACAGAAGACAAACAGATCTGCTTATTGCAAATGCAGGGGAGGACACTTAGACTGCCTGACTAGCCTGGCTAGCTGACCAGCCAAAAAGGGCAGCAAAAGCCACTTATAAATTCAGGACCTTGTCCTGCCAAGTGTTGAATACCTCTATGGAGGTTTGATCCACCACTGCTCCTGACAGCCTGCTTCCATGCTTGACCATCATTTTTGGAAGATTTCTTTCCCTATATCCAGCCAGCATTTCACAGAAGCACAGAATCACAGAATTGTCATGGTTGGAAAGGATCTCTGAGATCACCAAGTACAACCATACACAAAACCACAACCCACTCCTTACAATCTCAGCCACTAAAGCATGCCCTGAAGTGCCACATCTACACATGCCACATTTCCTCTAGTGCAACATATAACTGTTGCCCATTCACCTTTCACTGTGCCCCTCTTAGAGGAGTTGGGCTCCATCTTCTCCATGGTTCCCCTCCCAGTAACAGGGGGCAGCAGCAAAATCCCCCTCACCTTTCTCCTATACATCAAGGCATATGTTATATATAATACATATATGCATATATAACATATGCATTATTTGACAAAGAATCCCAAGCTGTCAAGGTATAAAGCCCATATAGCACATTTTATAGCATGGCAACATAATAGCAAAATGAGAAACTGCCAGATGCTGAGAGCAATGGAAGGGGAAAAGTGGCTGGACAACCCCAAGCTGGGGCTAAACTAATAAAACAACAGGAGAAACTGCCAGATATCACACACAAAGAAAGTGAAGTGTTGGGAACTCCTCTTGGATGAAGGACATCAGAAGACAGTGGGAACAGAGAAGATTCCCAGGCTTACCAGGGCCTCTAAATCCAGAATTACTAAATAATGTTCTAAAAATCACCAAAACCAAGGCCAGTGGGTAACGAGCAAACAGGAGTGGGTTGTTTATTTTGTAAGGGGAAAAAAGAGTAGAAAAAGGTAAACCCAATGGCATGATTGGGAATCCCAGGAGTGTCCATCAAAGCAGCCTTGCCTGAACCAACATTGCACAGAGGGTGACAACAATCCTATTTTTCTGTCCATACCATATCCCAGACTTGCCTCTGTATTCAGTGAGACATGGAAGGTTTCTCTGAATGTCAACAAGGGTAAATCCCAGAGAGGATGGAAGACCAACCAAATCTCTCCAACATATTCCTCTGCAGGCACTTTCCCCTTTACTATTTATCACCAACTTTCTATCCTTTCAACTGCCCCTACTCCACTCCACCATATCCTCTGTCCTTCAAGTTTACTTGATTTTCCAACTGCCACCTCATTTTTCTTCTCCTATTTCTAGGTAAATTAAATGTCAGTGCAAGCTATAACATGTAAGCCTTTTTCATCCTCATGTCTGCTATAGTTAATACTCCCCGCTTCCAAAGGGATAGCACTAGATTTTTGTTAGCTGTCTCAAGAAAGTGAGTTTTAGGCAGTCACATCACGTCTGCCAGTTTTCCACAATGCCTCTTGAACCCAAATGTGAAGGAGCCGAGGATGATAGAGTTCTTATAGGTTCTGAGGATGCCCACAGCCAAGTAAAAGAGGGACCCAAATTAGTGCTCCCACTGGCAGAAAAGTAATCCAAATTCACGTATTTATATATCATCTGGGAGCAGCTGGCAGCCCAAGCAACAAGCACACAGCTCCTAGCTGGTGACAGTGTTTGCTGGTTCTTGCTGAGCAGGAGCACCATAGGAGACATGAGGGAGAGCTAGAGAATTGCAGAGGGATAGCTTAGACAAGAAGGGACACAAGTCTGTAGAAAATTCTTCTGGTCAGGGAATTACTTGGTTTTTTAAATCCATTAAAAGCTGCCAAAAAAAAAAAAATCACATTAAGTATTTCCACTGGCAAAACCTTCTCAGGGTTTTTACAAATGCCAGGCTGGAACTGTTTACTTAAAATCAGATTTGTGATTAAAATCAAACTTATGCTGTTTTAAATCCATAACAGAGTAATTTAAAACAAATAATTAAACCTAAAATAATTTAAAACAGCACCATTGCTGATAAGGTATTTTTTCTTAATATGAGAAAGTAGCTACAGGCAAAAGTACAATTGAGTAATACATACATATCTTTACCTGGAGAACATGCTCTCTGAGTTCTGCAATACTACATTTGGCACTAAAGTTAAACGTATGCAAAGACAGAGTGCACAGCAATACTCAGCACCCGAGACTGGTTTATTTTAAAACAACTTTTAGTGGCACAAACTTAACAAGTATGCAGTTTTGTTGTGAAGTGACAGGAAACAAAACCTGCTTAGACTAATTTCAGTCTACTAAATCAGTGCAGATCATTTTACTTCAAAAACGCAGCCAAGACCCAAATCAAGCTGGTGTCCTACACTCGGATCTAAGCACCCTAAGGAAGGAGTCTCAAAAGCACCTCAGTGACTTCAGTGCCCAAGCCCCAGGGACACAGGACACAGCCAAGGCTACTAGAGCACCCCCTGCGCTGCTAGGCTTAGCTTCTCAGCCTTCATAGAATCATAGAATCTTTCAGGTTGGAAGAGATCCTTGGGATCATCGAATCCAACCATCAGCCCTACTCTACAAATTCCTCCCCTACACCATATCTCCCAACACCACATCTAAACGACTCTTAAACACATTCAGGGATGGTGACTCAACCCCCTCCCTGTGCAGCCTATTCCAATGTCTGACCACTCTTTCTGGGAAAAACTCTTTCCTTAAGGAAATTCATTCCTTAAGGTTCAGCTTAAACCTACCCTGTTGCAGCTTGAAGCCATTCCCTCTTGTTCTATCACTAATTACCTGTGAGAAGAGACCAACAGCAACCTCTCTACAATGCCCTTTCACATAGTTGTAGGGAGTGATGAGGTCTCCCCTCAGCCTCCTCTTCCTTAAATTCCTCTTCCTTAATCCCCTTCCCAGGCAAAGGGGATACAGCCCACTTAGAGCTGGCCCTGCTTGCAAGCACTTGCCTTTCACAGGTTCTATATCTTTGCACAAGTGTCTGGCTTTCTCATGGCAAGGGTGTTGGTGAAACCCTGGCATGGACCCAGGCCCACTCTTTCTACAGCATGCACGAACATTTTAAACTGGAGATTTCTGACAGCAAAGTCGTTTCTCTGTGAAATGTGAAAGTTTGGGAGGTGTTAGGAAACAAGCTGAAAAGGCAGCCACAGGTCTGCCACATTTGAAATTTAAGATGGTACAGTGTGAACATTTATAAACATTTCAACTTACAAATGGTTTAATCAGTAAATCAAATTTAAGTCTGTTACATATCTTTTTTTCTGCTTTCACTATATTCATACCTAAATGTCCCAAGCTCTTCTGAACTCTCTGCCACCACCTCCCTGCCTACTCCTGGCAAAACTCACCACATCATCTCCCCAGGCCTCTCTCTGAACATGCTGCTTCATCTTTAGCTCCCACTACCAAGTTCAGCTTTGGGAACTGAGCAAATTAAAGCTTTTGGAATTAAAATATAAAAGACCACGTCTGCAACAGTGTAGTGTCTGTGACTAAAGCAGAGCTTTGCATTTGCCATTCACTGCCACCTGCTTTCTCCAGGTACACACAGGTTGTGCTGTGTCCAAAACTGTTAACATAAATAGAGTTTGCACAAATCACCAGACTCCAGAAGGTCAGTGCTGAAATCAAACAGCAAACACCATGAAACCCATGATTAAACACAGAGAAAGGACACAACTAATCTTGTCTTCTGCACAGTAATGACCATGACTTAGTATTCTTTCTAAGAGAATTTGCTATTATATGAGGATATTTTCAAATCCTAAAAGAAGGACATGAGATCCAGTCATTCTGTGCATGATTTCCTCCCAGTGGGGTTTTGACAAAATTGCCCCCATGCAGGAGAAGCACAGCTCCCCAGACACCTGGCATAAAAGGACCTTCCCAGCCCAGCAGGTCCCAGCCCTTCTGCAACCACGACCCCTGGCCAAGGGAGTACATGGAAAATGTAATGCAGGTCCCAGGCTGTGTTTCTTAGAAGCAAAAGGAGTGAGTAGCAAGTAATTCAAAAGACCTTTCTCTCTTGCTTTCCTGTGATTTTTGTGAAAACAGATCAGTCACTAGAAAAGATGTTTATAAGCAAACCTTAACCAATTGCAATCTATGTAACTTTTGTGGAAATACTGAGTAAATACATATGTAACTAATTTTTTTGTCTTCCATGGGACTGGCTGATTACCAGAACAAGTTAGAAAAAAAAGCAAAAAAACCAACATAATTTTTAGGCCAAGCAACTTGGTATATTTTGTTATCTAAACAGAAAAAGTATTGTTTCTCTAAAATTAAGGACAGATTGAATGTTGTGTGAGGTCTAAACAGGACTACATGTTCGATCATTTGTGGTTAGGGAAAAAGAGCAATGGGCCTTTTCTGACTAAGGTGCACTAGACATTTCTTTTTTGTTATTGTTTTGTTGGGTTTTTTTTTAATCTCTAGCTCTTCACAAAGCACGCTTGTGTTCACAAGAGATGTTTTCATAAGCAAGCTTTTGTGTACAGCCATGCTTCAGCTGTATTTCAGAAATTAGGAGTCATCCATCTGAGATCCGCTTTAATGACTAATTTCCCTACCGTAGAGTTTTAAGTACAAAGAACTGCCACCGACTGGCAGAGCCAAGCTTTCAGTTGCCATGCAACACCCCTGTCACAGGTTTCCCTTCATCTTCTAGTGGTTTTACTCTGGCTCTGTTCTTCGTGGATGAAAGTTATGCAATGCTTTCTAGATACTTAACAGCAGATGTATTAAATTTCTAATCTGATATAAACCAGACTGCAATTTTCTACTGAAAAAGTCACATCAGTGAATTTAATAATGTTTTAAATTATAGTCTTTGATAGCAGTGTATCTAGTTTTCAAATTTACATTATGCTGATTTTCCTAGCATATGAATCAGTGACAACTCCCTTTTGTCTATGTCTTTTTTTAAGTGCCTGTGGGATTTTGCCCAACATATTTTGTGGGGGGAAAGATCTCTGCTGAAATTTTACAAAACCACCGTCTGATGCGTTAGTTTGTGGCAAACACAGAGCACTTGCTCATCAGGGACACCTGAGAGGGACACCGTGAGTCCTGCAATGGTAGGTAGCTGCTAGTCACCTCATTCCCTTCATGCTGGCTGGATGGGAGATACAAGCTGAAACCTCTCACCTGAGTTGCTGTAATAACCAGGAGCAAAGGGCTTTGCTATCAGTTTGAATAGGATTTGAAACAAAGAAGTAGACATAAACAACTTGATATTTTTCAATGAGACTCTGAGTCACACACTTGCCTATGTTGTTGCCTTTTAGTTCAGGAAATATCTTCCAATTCTGACAAAGAGTAATTTATTATTGTTAGTGAACTATAACCAAAATTTAAAGTAATATAGACATACTAATGCAGCTACGCATTCATGCAAGGCTCCAGAGTAGCTCTGAACTGGCATAGGCAGCCATTTCTAAGCCTAACAGACACCAGTCATCCAGAAAACAGTGCTGTCACATACATAAAGATGATTTTCCTTTCTTGTCCCTATATGGCTGAATGCACAGGTTCTCTCGTGGTGTTTCTGAAATCTCTTTGGAAAACATAAGGGCCTAATTCTATAAATTAGCAGAACAGTTTAAATTCCACATAGGGTGAAACGTGTTAAACTTTGCCTCTTTGCCATGATGATGAATATGTATACTTTTGTTCTGCTCTTTGGTTAATAGAATTATACTAGTGGTTTGTATAATAAAAACATTTTCGAAAATAGACTATTTACAGTATCTATATTATGTTCAGAAATTCTAGAAAGATGCTGCCTGTCTATTTATTTTCTTCAATTGTTGATCTGAGATTTGTAACAAGGTTTACCACGTGATGCATTTGTATGAGTTCAATGACTCTTTCAATACAAATGCTAGGCTTTGTAAGGCATGAAGCTTAAGAGGTGAAAGCCTTTTTTAAAGGCAATAGTACTTTAATAAGTTGGTATTTTATGAAGTGGGTTTTGCTTTATCCCACTGAAAGCTTCATTCTGCTGCAGAGGAAAGCACAGATGAGTCAAGAAAACAGAACAATTTTCATTGCATTCAGAGTATTTCTGTGAAAGCCAATGTGTTCCCTGGTTCTGAGAAACATCATGTGAATCTTCTCCTGTGCAGACTTCCATATGAGCCATTCTGATTTTTTCACAGGCAGCTTCTCCTCCTTCTCCCTGTTGTTGGTTGGCCAAGGCTGGGTCAGGCCCAAAGGTATTGTTGGGAGCTCCTGCTGCCCATCAGTCCCATACATTTCCCCTCCTTACCTTTTGGTTCCTGCGGAGAAGAAATACATGGGGGACAGAAAGGAGCCCTGCTCGTCCCTGGCATCCCCGTACACCTCACCCTGGCTTCAGACCTGGGGTCTGTTGACATTAAAAGCTGAGCAGCCTACTTTAAAGCAATCCAGATCAAGCCGATCTTCTTAGCATTTTGGGCCCTTTATTTTTCCTCACAGATGTTCCTAATTTTTTATGTCATTTTGCCATAGCAAGGCTTCTGAAAAAATAGCGGCCTTTATCCAGCATGTAGGAAAGTTTTTCCCTTTGTTGCTGTGTCATTGTTGCTCTGCTGATCGATCACAAACTCCATGTATTATATATCCTTTACATACGTTCGGGGAAGTACAAGCAGTGTTCAGCTGATAAAGTCAGTAAGTCTGAATGCAAAATTTTCAGAAAACCTGACTCCGCTTTGGGCTGATAAAATACAGCAGTTAAGCGTGTTTGATAAAGAAGGCTGTGTATAACACACAGGAGAGAGTATAATACATGGACTTTTGTTAAGGAGCATTTAATTTGACAATGACCACCTATCATCAGATAATTTCTCTTGCTCTGAATAAAACTTTCACCCTTACTCTTTGCTTTATGGTGTTTCTCAAGATTAGGAGTCATCTATATAACAAATAGCCTACTAGGTGGCTCTTAAGCCTCTCTGTGAGGGCCATGCTGGAGGTGTTAACTCAGCACCTCACAAAACAGAGCTTCTCGTTGCTGCCATTTTCACCATTCACTCAGCCTGTGGCCTCCCAAGCCTGGGAAATAGCAGGACATCTCTGCACAAATCAGGTCTGCATCCATCCTGCAGGAAAAGAGCCAGGGCTGATGTTTCCACCACATCATTCCCCCATGTCACAGACCTGGTAGAGGTCCCCTTTCATGAACAGGGAGGTGTAACACACTTTACACTCATGTTCTGTTGCAGCTGGGGGATATGCAGCAAAGTACAGCCCCAGGACAATCAGAGGCTATATGAACCCTTGGAAGAGAAATATGATGAGTAACCCATCACTTTCAATCTCAAGCTGGATTGCAGTAGATCAAATCCAACAACTCTTGGCGCTGCTTTTCCCCGGTTGCACCTATGCTAGTAGATAGATAGGGAGGGCATGGACTTTCCATCCTCTCTTTTGCCTGCTAACTCACTTGCCAGCCTCTGCTTATAGATTCATAGAATGGTGGGAGTTTGAAGGGTTGTTAAAGATCATCTAGTTCCAACCCCCTGCCATGAGCAGGGACATCTCTCACTACACCAGGTTGCTCAAAGCCCCATCTGTCCTGGCCTTGAGCACTCCCAAGGATGGGGCATCCATGGCTTCTCTGGGCAACCTGTTCCAGTGTCTCACCACCCTCACAGTAAAGAATTTCTTTCTGATACCTCATCTATATCTTCCCTCTTTTTGTTTAAAATCATTACCCCTCATCCTATCACTACCATCCCTGATAAAGAGACCCTTCCCATCCTGAGGCTGTGCAAACCATCCCAGATGATGCCCAGGCATGGCTCAAGAGAGAGTACATGTTGTGGAGGCTATCCATCAGCAGCAGAGACATGGAGGCTGCCATACTCTTTGACTTCAGGGCCGGGACATGGGCTCTGTTCTTTTCTGTTCAGTGCTGTAAGCGAAGCCTGAGAGCATACCACCAGCTTTGCACAGAGCTACTGGATTCATGAGTAGGCAGTTGCCAATGTTGGCTGTTTCCAGGGTGCTAATCTTGACTCCAGAGTGGGCTGCATTCCAGCAATGCACGTCTTTCCTTTCCATATGACAATGTGATGAAGTGTTGGGCTTCGCTATGTAAAAGGTGCTACAGTACGCAAGCATGGCAGGTGTGTTGTCCCCACCCCACCATTAAAAATAGCAGCAAAATGAAGCAAATCACAGAAAGTCGGGGTGCCAAAAATGCGTACAGCAACCTGGCGGTCATACTGTGCTTTCTTTTTGTTTGTGACGCAGAAGCTGTATTGCAGGAGGCTGCGTAAAGCTTTGGGCATTGGTTTGTATGTGCATGGAATCATCCACCTGCATGCACACCCATGCGTTAAAGGATAGATCATTTAGGGGGGCAGTGTTGCATATAGTCCTGCAACTCCCTCCTCTCTCGTACAAATCTTGCATCAGTTTTAAAACCTTGGATTTTAGCCTTCTTTGTGCCCTGCCTTCCTAGGGGGACCTTAGGAAGAAATAAAACTTTTTGCTCTCTGCTAAATCCCTAACTAAATCTGGGAAGCAAACACCAGTGTTTATAGTGAAAATCCTAGAAAGGAGAATCACCTGTGTGTCATTCAAAATAATCATGTCATTTCAAACGATTATGGTAAGAAATTGGATCACAGATGTCTCTTCCAATGGTGAAAAAAACATTTAACAATGGTTAATCCCCTATCGATCAGGTGAGAATTGATTCTGAATGGACAAGCAAGTCCATATTTGCAGTGAATGAGAAACACATTACATGCAGATAATAAAATCTGCAGCTTGTGAGACATTTTAGTGCACATGACAAAGGACAAAACAAGAAAGAGATGAGGGTATAATGAAGAGCAATATACAACAATTGACAGTGCAGAGCCACAAGCAAAATAGATGTGTTTGTAACTGAAGTTGTGTAAATTAGGAAATTACTTCCTTAGTTTGCAGTTACCAGAGCAGACTCGTAAATAAAAAAAAATGATTGTGGGTAACTTGTTGGACCACTACCAAAAGTGTCCCTAAACCCTATGAGTATATTTGCTTGAAGTCTTGTTCAAAGCCCCAATTTTCAAATTTGTTCCAATGAATAGCAAAAAATGAGAAGAAATCAAGATTCAAGTGGCAGGAATTCCAATTTTGTTTTTCTAAAGATAGACTAGTGACGTGTAATTTTCTACCTTGGGCACCAAATTAACACTTTGGTTAAGTTGTGGTAATGGTAGTACTCCTTTTACTTAATTTTTTTTTTCATTTTTGCAGGTGATATGTTTATATGAAGTAGCTTTTAATAATGACATTGTAACTGAGACAACATAAATATTTTAATAATGTATTTCATGCAGGCTGTAATAAAGGAGGGAGTACATTTTGACTTTTCTGTAATAGCTAATGCACAAGAAGCCCAGGTCAAAACAGACCTTCTTTCTTTTTTTCTTTTTTTTTTAAAGAAAAGCACTGCTCTCACTTGTTTATTTTCAGTTATAAATACCAAGTTCCAAAATACCTTACATTTCATTCAAACTATTGTTCCTATTGGTTGCATAAATACAAGTAGCAATGTATTATTAAAATTACACATGTACATGTACAGGGCAGCATGGCAGTAACCTGGCCTGTATCAGGGACAGAACACAAGCTGGGCATGGGACTGCAATGCAGGAGTTTGATTTATACATGCAGAGACACGTCCTTTTTTGCAGAGATGCTAATGCCCACCATCCCAGCAATATCACACTTCACTGGGAAGAACACAGGAATTTCCCAACAAACCACATAAATCTCATAAATCCTCAAATACAGCTTTTCCCCTAGCATATTTTCTTCTACAGATAAGACATTGAGCTCTGGGTAGAGTATGGTCTCCTAATATGAGGCTAAACCTACTAATCTTGTAACATAGAAAGACTTGACAACAGATAGCTTTTGCTTTCCTCAATTCAGTACCCGAAGGTCCTGCTTGCCAGCGACACCAATAGCAGGGGGTTTGCCTGTCAAGTTGAGCTTATTTCTCTGGGTCCAAATGAGATTCAAATGTACCGTAGTAGATAGACCTTCTCTGTTTGTCCATATTATTTTGAGGTAAGAGGTCACAAAAACCACCTATTATGATTGACTCATTATTTTTAAAATGTCAGAAGTAAAAATTTGGCTATCCTGGTAGTTTAGACTGAAAAAGTCCATTTCAAAAATAAGATCAGATCCTTCACTGCATTTATTTTGATAAGTTTATTCTGTTATTTCTTGCGTTAAAGACAGCATCTGCCATTTGTCTAGTGGCCAGCTCGGACTAAGCCACTAAACCATGACAACAACAACTGCCAGGCTGTCCTGTTTTGTGTCATAGATATTGTGTTTCTTTTTTCCTTTTTCTTATCTTTTATTTTTGTCTTTGACTCCTCTAGTGTCAAAAAGGCAAAAATTACACTCCTGCCTGGGATGGTCACAAGGGAAAAGCAGTAAGTGTCTTCTACAGCACCAGGAGAGTCTGGGGTGCATGAGGCAGGTATGGTTTGGAGTAGTTGAAGTACAGGAGCTGAGCACAGCCCTCCTGTGCAATATCACTGCCTGGGAAAAAAAGTACCGCTTTAGTAGACTCTGATATAGCAAGTGATATTGCATATCAACACAACGTGGGCTTGACTGTTCCTGCCACAGGAGTAGCCAACGATTCTGATTTCCCAGTGGATCTCGGGGGTCAGTTTCAAAGACAACCATTCACCCGGGATAGTAATGCATTCTCCATAGGGACCATATTCATGCTGACACTATTCCAGAAACATGCAAAAAGCCAGTGTCTCCTGAGTAAATAGCACAGTGAGCAGAAACTGTTGTATGCAATATGGTCTAAATGCCAGTAAATGCCTGGATTGATCTACAGGTGTCAATCAGTATCACTCTACCCATATAATGCTGAAGAATCGGGAGTTTCTAATCTGCTCAGCTTTCTGTAACACCACTGGCACAAAAAGAAACCCAAACCAGGTCTCCTAATGAGGTGGGCTGGCCTAGCACTCTGTATGGAGATTGCTCACACACTTTGAAAGGCTCCACTACATTTCCTCTGCCTTGGCCTCCCCTCATCCCTTGGTGCATTTGGAACTTTTGGGCTTCCTGAGCATTTCATTTTCAGCTTCTTTAAATAGCATTTCACAAGGGGCAGAATGGACTTTGACTGCAATAAGAACAGCTGGTTGGATAGATATCTCTGTGTGTTTATGTCACATCTGCACCAGTGCTTGTCACTCCCTGAAGAGTGGAGGTGACAATTAGGTAAAGGGAGATGGAGTTGCTGGAGTTGTGAGGCCTCCTGCCCTATCTGAGGATGAGTGGCATGAACTTTAAAGGGTGGGTGGTGTTTTTCTGCTTGGTAAACAGTCCCACTGTTAGGACCATTGCAGGAGACCTGTAAATGGAATATGTTTCAAGCTCTCTCCATCCTCCTAGGCCCAGCATATATAATAATAACACAGGCCCCAACCTGCTGTCCCACTTGCTAAGGGGCTCACATTGGACAAAACTTTGAGAGCTGCTGGTCTAAATGTGGGGCCAAGAACCCCCCTTTCTGCCACGTTGGTTTTTCAGAGGTGTTTTTCCTGTCTGACCGAGGACAAAATCTTTTTCACCTTACTTATAGCCTAAAAATACCTGACTGAGGCACTTAAAAGAGAATGCTCTGATCAGCACTCAGAGATATGGTCTGACAACAAGCAGGCTCAAGGATTTTTTGCAGTGCAGTCCAGACTGATCTTTGTGCCTCAAAAATGTGTGAAGATTAATAATTTTCAAGCAGCCACAAGTCTTGGTCTTCATGGCTTTACCAACATGCAGTGAGGCAACTAAGCCATGGCTACCCCTTGCTGCAGCCTCCTTGTGGCCTCCAAGGTCTGTCACCCTGAGCAGTCCCTGCATGACCTTTGCTGGCTTTGAGATGATTCAATGGGAGGACAGTCACAAGCTTTTTGGACTGTAGCTGTGCTCCAAACACCTAAATCACACCATTTGATCCCCAAAAGTATGAGAAAGCTGTTGAGGATAGAAATCATGCTTTGGCAGTTGACCCTAACCTGAATGTCACCCAACTGCCCTGCCCAGCAGTGACTTTTATGTAGACCTCCAGGAGATTTTGCTGATGGTAAATGGGCCAAACTGCCCTCAACTTTAAGGACATAAATTAAAAAAAAAAAATCTGTGGGAAGAGAGGAAGAGATAAGTAAAGGAAGAGATGAGTGCAGACCCTTCCAAAACCCTGTTCCTCCTTGTCTACACTGCATCTCTGCTAGTCCAGGTGGTTTCAGGACTATGGCTTTTAGGTTTCCCAGATTTTTGCCCAGACTAGCTGCTTGATGACAGTGCAAAAACCATCCCCATTGTGCTATGTCTCCTCTCAGTACATAGCTGAGAACCCTTGGGCTCTCAGCTTTTGTCCCCAGCTGATTGCATTGGGAAAGCTGCAGGCATTCGCTAGCAAAATATGGGCAACAGCTCAGGGGGGGCATGGACAGAGGTGACTGCATGATTTATTAGCACCAATAGCCAAGGTGAGCTCTCACAAGCATTGAAATCAGGCTGTTGAAGCTGTCGCTGACCCATTCCTGGACTTTACTCCCCAAAGGCACAGACATCTGACCTGCTTATGCACAGTTCCTGAGTTGCCATAGTTTTCAGTCCACAGTTAAGTTTAACTGTTTCATTTTTTTAAAAAACATCCCTTCCAGAGTAGTGATGCTCTCCTGTAGGAATTTTTCTTCTTCATACTTCATAATTCATAGTTTCTACATAACACTCTTAACAAAATCAAGCAGTACTTAGGAGAATCGACCAGGACTGTTGGCCCCCTGTCCTCCTATACCTAGTCTGTCACCAGTCCTTGAGTCACCTAATAGAAAATTAGTTCAGATACCCCTGCACTCTATGCCTATATTGGCCATGTACCCTGAACAACTAGTTCAGGAGTATCTGATGCAAGTAAGAAGCTTGAGACTGGATTGATTTTTGTGAATGGTGACAGAATGAGCTGCTTCTCTTCCCAGCACAATGAAGCCTAACAGTATTTTGCTCAGAAAGGCTGATCAGCCCTATCAGATTAAGTGCTACAGTTCATACATTGAGTACTTGGCTTGTTCCTATTTGGTCTTATTTATAACAAATCTAAGAGGTTGCATCACATTTTTTCTAAATTCAAAAAAAAATCCGCAGTACTAATTAGAGGATAGTTATCCCAGCTGGTAACCTTTTATCTTTGCTGGATACTTCCATTTACCAGCAAGGCAAAAAAATAGATTACTGCCGTCACTACCATTACGGCAATCAAATGGTGTGGGCTGCCAAACACAATTTTTCCCCCCGATAAAACTTATTTCTCTTAATGAGAATAAATCTTTCCAAAGCACATTTCCTTTCTGATGTGAACAAGTGGTTTGAAACAGAAGCACACATGTGACGTCTTTTTAACATCAGATTTCTGGGCTCCAAGGAAACCAAGCACGCACACAATATACAGAACTACAGAGGACAAGGTGGATTTTTTTTATTGCACCACAGCAAATCTCTTTTATCTATTCTCGGCTGTTGGATACCATTTTGCGATACCCATTGGTGGCAATATCTTCACACTGGTCTAATGTTAGGAAAATCATTAGACTGCTTTCAAGCGAGGGAAACTTTTGGCAGGCATCTCCTCCTGTTTGCCTCAGGCCATCATAAGAGGAGGTTCAGAGTGGAAGAGCACTGTGGAACTGCTCAAGGAAGCGTGGTGAGCACTGCAGCAGTCAGCAGCCCTGTGTTCAACAGAGAGCTTCTGGTCTTCTGCCATTCACACAAAAATGTGATGTTGCTTAAGCCTTCAGGAGGAAAAAAAAAAAAAAATCCTGTTTCAAAAATGCTCCCTGGGCAGGTCTGGTGCCACATCATGGTCCCAAGACAACCTGGCAGAGGAGATGCCCAGGGCTGGGGGGGGCAGGCTCACAACGCAAATAGTTGGGGGGTCCCCTCCTCCACAGGACCCAGAGGAAGACCCCCCTTTTCCACAGTCACATCAGTTGCACTCAATAAGTGCAACATGAGTGCACATTGTTTGAGCAAGAACAACAATCTGGCTGTATCTGGATACAGAGTAGTGCAAGTTTCACATCTGAGAAAGCTTTTCTGTTGTTATTTTGCTGTACTTTCTGACCTGGGTAAAGAACAATCCTGAACTCTTTGAGGAACTTGGCTTTTGGAGCCAAAGTTGTTTTCCCTCTGGTTCCACCCACAGGAAAATGGAGGTTTTTAACCAAGCAACGAGCACAAGCAGGTCAGCCGCTCAGAACTCCCCCTGCCAGGAGGCAGCTGCCCAGGCTCAGACAAAAGCCTCCTTGCAACGAACACTCCGAGCGATAGAGAAGAACAGAAGGGGAATGTAAAATAGGGGTTTTAAAATGAGGAGCCACACTCGAGCTTGGCCCTACAGTAGCCTTGCTAAAGGACAGAAATTCGTTAATGTGCAGTGCAGGTAGCTACCCAGAGGTTACCTTTAGCTGCCAGCCTAAAGGAAAAAGCTGTAGTGGAAATTAAGCTTTTTTGGGGGAGGCTGCAGACAAGAAAGCAACACATCTAGAGTGTGCAGAGTCAGTTATAAGTATGCCAGGGTACAGAGAGTCAAAAAAAGGCACAGTTAGCTCTCTCCAAAGGAGTAAAGGGGAATAAAAAGATCATTTTAGAAATATGAGGAGAAAATACATTTTTAATAAATCAAAGAGGTAGACTGCATGGACATTCTGAAAAGCAAAATATTAATTTCTACATTGGGCTTGCTTTCATTTAAAAAGTAGATGGATTTAATGCCTTGGCTTAAATGATTTATGATGAGTAAATGAATATACCAATCATATACAATCATTCATTCATTCAAAATAAAGAATAAAAATAATAATGAAAAGAAGAACAGTGTGATCATAGTTTTCTGGTCTGATTTCCCATTTAACAAACACAGTTCATTTGTGCTTGTTGGAAGTAGAGCAAATCATTTACTTGAGGATTGAGGTGTCTGACTCCTAGATGTCTTGAAGTGCACATCTGGAAAAAGCCCTTTTCCTTTCCCGGGACTCAGTAGCTGGAAACAGAATAGGCATAGCTTTGTCTACATTTTCCCAAGAAACACAGTCCAGAGCAGAGAGTGCTTGCTTTGTGAATCACATTATTCTGAGTCCAAATCACTGTTTGCACAAACCCTGTAACTCAGTGCTGGTTGGCTCAAAAGCAGGATGGGATCCTGCTGACTCAAATGCTTTCCAGGGGTTCTCTGGGACTCTTCCCTGTGCTCAAAGGGAGGATAGCAGGAGGGGACACCTCCCTCTGCCAGCTGCTGCTGTGAGAAGTAAATGTTTCTATCAGAAACCCAGGTAAGAGTGAGCATTCCTCTGATATTTCTGTTAGGCTTTTCCAAAGCTGGTATATGCTGCTGAATGCTGAGAATGCTCTGCCTCTTTTTTTTTTTT